>QVRM01000377.1:0-195000 GCA_003439945.1 Dermanyssus gallinae
TATATATATATAGACTCCAGCAGCTCTCGAAAACAATAAGTCACCCGAATGAATGCTAAGGCGACTGACTCTATTACCTTCTATGATTAGGTGCAGTGCGACCCGGGGAGGCACGCATGCCACAGGCCAAATACAAATCATATAATGAATATATACAAAAATACGTGAAATGTATACTCTTCTCTATCTACTAGGCTTACAACAAACCCGCTCACTTTGAGCCCTTTGCTTCTGCATCCTCTGCTTTTCTTTTCCCGCTTCTCTCTTCCTCTCCTCTTGCCTCTGTTCATCCTCTAGTTTCCTTATAAGTTGCCGCCTCGTCAAATTCCGTTATTGGATGACGCCAGACTACGGCTATGATGGATATGGCTCTAAGCAGACAGACTTCATCATTTATGCTTAGCCTCACGTAAGCCACTATATATATATATATATATATATATATATATATATGCTAGTTTGCACATGTGGATGCTGTTCTCGAGCGCAGGGCATCAACGACTGCGCAGATTTTGAAATGACAGATCGGTGACGACGACAGCTTAGCCGTCGAAACTCTTCCTACCCAAGAGAGTGGGAGCCTAGTTTCTATGAAAAGTGGATACACCAGCTAACTAACTCACTTACTGACATCGTCAAAGGCTGCGTCGTGCCTGGAGAAGCAAAATAATAACATTAATAATGTTGTGCCTCATTGTGAAAAGCTCGAAAAGATGGAAGCAAACCAAAACAATCATGTACTTTGTCAGTACGCATTTATCTGTATATATACATATATATACTTCCGGACAAAAAGTTCCAATCCAATCACTTTTGATTTTAAGCATATTTTCTGTTTCCACTAGTAGAGCCTAATTAAAAATGATTACGCCTTTCGAAAGACAATTAAATGTACGTTAAATATTTACGAAAGACCATATTACACTGAAGAAGGGTTTTTGTTCTTGGACAAATATATGGCTAAACGAACAGTAAATTTATCTTAGGTGCGTATGTGTCGAGCCCGGTGACGTGGTGCATTCGCCTGCTCCTTACGACCGGAGGAGACACATAGGTGCGCGGGTTTGAACCCCACCGTTGCACATTTCTATTTATGGGGTCCGTCTATGAAACAATGCGAAAAGCAGTCCCATGGACGTTAAATCTTGGCTAAGGTTCAGCCCGAAAAGTTCATTTCTATGTGTGTATAGTGTGCATTACCTCCGCGGGCCCTAGTTACGGCCACCATATGATTTTACTTTACTCGAATTGACTTATCAATTAAAGTGGCGGCGTGGTCTGGAGGACTAGTATGCTAGTCATGGGAGTGTCGCCGGTTCGATCTCTGTTGTTTTCTTTGAGCGATGCTCGTTGAGAATAGATGATAAATCATACCGCTGAGAGTCAGCGGCCATGCTGCCACAAGGACTGTTAGGGAAACTTACGATATCTCAACATGCTTGGCTCTTAATGCATTGAAGATATGACTCAGGATGAGTTTCAAGCCCGTATAGAACGGATGCATATCTAGAATTTAAAATAACCTCTCTAAAAAAAATTTTAAATTCTAAACTTATTAATTATTATGACATATTACTCCAGAACTCACGCAGAGCATTGACACAACACCGAGAGCGTTGTTGAAGCAGATCTTCTTGCTTTCATTCGTGGTTTCTGCTAACTTTACATATTTTAAATATAATTTGATGTGGGGCGAATTTGTCGTGCATGAATACCACTAACTGTGCTTTCATAAGGCACTACAAGGGATGCCAAAATCATATCGACGTACCGTTGGGTAGTTAAACCACTTTTGACACAGCAACCGTTAATTTTAGGGACCTCCATGAGTTTGGTCCTGCTGTCAAAGGAGAATGCACTCCAAAACATGAAGTACGCGACTGGGTCTCTTATGATCAGACATCTAACAAAAGTGTTGAACAGAATTATGCACGCCTTCATAGCCTGAATAAGTCCGCCGCATTATGAACCCCCATATCCCTTTCAATTGATACCAAAGAGAAAGCGATGAAGTTGATCTGATATAAGTAACACTACTATTAGTACCTTGGCTGGAAATAGTATTTCGGTGTTATTCGTATTTTGTGACATTTCTCGGTGACAATCCTGTATTGGGACTTGGTGAGAAGTGCACTGTGTAGTGCTGCGACCCAACGCAGTGAAAGGACTTTTCGTGCCGTCCACCGTCAGTTTCTCCGGCCGCCAGGAACGCTGCAGGTATTCCCGGCTTTCCCACCGGGAGAGAAAAATACAGTTGATTCTTCCCTCCTGGAGAGAAAAATACAGTTGATTCCGCCCTGGTCAAGGGCGGCTGTAAACGGTTACTACATAAACGTGCCAGGTGGGGGTTGTTGTCGAGCCCGATGGCGTGGTGGCTTAAGTCTGCGCCTCGCAACCGAAGGAGACACATAAGTGCGCGGGTTCGAACCCCACCGTTGCACATTTGTATTTATGGGGATCCGTCTATGAAGCAATGTGAAAAACAGTTCCGTGGACGTAAAATCTTGGCTGAGGGTCAGCCCTAAAACTTTTCAGGTGGGGGCTGTTAGCATTGCCTCTACGAAAAAACCTGCGTGGCAAAGGTCACTAAGTTCTGTGTAGAGTACCTTAAAGTATTAGGGTTCTCTTGGCTCTAGACGGAAGATATTTCTACTTTCCTCCGTGCAATGACGGTGGAGGGATTTGCAAAATCGATTTTTAATTAAGCCCCAGAAACAGCGAGGAATTGTAAGAACGCCACCTCTCCGGGAGAGGACTAGATTTGGCACCGGGCCGTTTAACAAAACCGCGGCTTTAATCTCGAAGGCGCCAAAGCCCGGAATGACGACGTGGAGGATAGCCACATCTACCCGGCGTTCACGACGAGCGGAATGCGCCCGGCAGACGACTCCTCGCCGATGGATGATGAGCCTAAGCGAGAGCCCAACCCGGCCTACGCGGTCACCACAGTGGGTGTCCTAGTTGCAACCTTAAAGGTAATACGATTAAATATCCCAATGGTTGTGAACGCAAAGATCGAGCTAAAGGAGACATCACTGAAGCTCGACATTCAATTTCGCAAGTTCACGTCGGCAATAGACGCCATAAAACTGGCCCTGCGCGATGGGGGGGTTGTGGGCAAAACCGATTCTCCTGCTCATCATCAATGTCTAGGAACCAAGGTGGGATCAAGAATCAAGCAAATGGTACTTCTGAGTAACGTGAACCAAGTTCGACAAGCGATCTAAATTGGCGCAGAAACCGTGCACCCAGACACGTGAACGCGTCTCCAGAGACTCCGCGCGGAGGCATGCAAGGCAGAGACGAAGACCGACAACATATACCATCGTTGTGGGTCAAAGGCGCACACGGTCGGGGACTGCGACACGACTGCAGGATATTCGAGGGGCTGACAGAACACCACTACGCCGTAGGGAGCCGATAGGCCCAGACAGCATTCTACCTGTAAAAGAAGAGGCAGTTCTAGGGGCGGCAGAGCGACTGATGCCTGAAAAGTCACCTGGACCAGACAGGGCCAGCGGTCATCTGTCTGCTTGCCCAACAGGCAAGTTGGTAGAAACAGTCAGAATTAGGCGACTTATTTCGAAGATCGAAAACTTACAAAAAAGTAAGGCGACCCAGGAACCACGGGTTTAACAGTCTGCCATGGAGTACCATTCTTGAGGTGCTCTACAAGGTCAAGGTACCAGTTTACCTCCGCCGCCTTATCTATAATTACCTAGACGAACGGACTATTACGTGTCAAGGCTTTGAATTCAGCATGACGGCTGGAGTGCCGCAAGGCTCTATTCTCAGACCATTACTCTGGAACGTGACATATGACGAAGTGCTCCGGCTACAAGGCCTCCCACCTGGAGTCGAGCTTCTTGCTTTTGCAGACGATCTTCTTGTCCTTATGCAGGCGAGATTGGCTGACGAACTTGAGCGGCATACAAACGAAGTCCTCGAGGACGTGACCTTCTGTATGAAGTCAGCGGGACTGACCTTCGCGCCGACTAAAAGTGAAGCAATACTTCTGGGACGTACGCGCTGCAGGCCTTTGCAAATCGTGCTTGAGGGGCATGCCATCAGCGTGTCTAATTCCGTCCGATACCTCGGAGTCGTCTTAGAGAAAGGCCTTGAGGGCCATTCTCTTTTACAGCAAGCATGCGGGAAAACCCTCGAGGCGGCTAACAACCATGGTCGCCTAATGCCCAACTCCTACGGCCCGCGCCAGTCTAGACGCCGTCTTCTGATGTCGGTAGCCGAGTCCATCGTCTTATACGGTGCTCCAGTTTGGCCAAAGGCCACACTAGCAACGGCCTCACGGAGATGCATGCTTCGTAGAGCGCAACGGGTCCCGGCACTGCGTATTATCAGCACGTACCGAACATTGAGCACGGAAGCGGCCCTGTTGCTAGCTGGCACCGTGCCATAGAATCTTAAGGCCAAGGAACGACGTCGACTCTGGGAAGATCCGACACAAAGCAAGGACGTCGAGAGACAGGCAACACTAGACCGCTGGCAAGAAGAGTGGAACAATATCCAGAGCGGATGCCCCGGGGCGCGAACAAAGGCCCTCCTCCTAAATATAAGGGCATGGATTGATCGCCCTGGAGGAGAAGTGGACTTCTACATCACACAAGTGCTCACGGGACATGGAGAGTTTCGCTCCTACATTCACCGAATCGGCAAGGCAGTAAGCCCGACATGTCTCCACTGCAACCAATCAGTGGACGACACACCCGAGCACACTGTTCTATTCTGTTCCGCCTGGGAGGCCCCGCGCCGACTCTTGCAGAACCTACACGGCTGCACTTCGTCGACTTCACCTGGTCTTCCTGCTCTGGTAACAAGGATGACAACTTCACTTGGTGATTGGTGCACAATCGCGACCGTCATCAGGCTTGTTTTAACAGAGAAAGAACGGGTTAACCGCATACGTATGTCGACGCCCTCTCTGGCTGCAGGGGGCCGGCGCGACCAGTAAACCGGGTTATTACCCCCCCCTCCTCAGTAGTTTGTAGTAATGTCGTGTAATAACAGCACATCCCCGCTGGGGGGGGGGGGGAAAGGAGGACATGACTGTTTTTTAGTGAGTTGGAGCCTCACACTACCGGCCCACACTTGCAGTTGAGTACAATCCTGCAGTGGTGACCGTATGTGCGTTCCGCATTTCTAAGTTAATCCTCTAAAAAAAATGAAGGACCTACCCCTTTCTACTAAACTAAGCGAGTTAAGAAGCGCCAAGTCATCCCGCTCTACCTTCAGCTAATCAATTTTCCTTCGCGGCAGCGGCTCATAACGAGGAATGATTCGAACGAGGTGACCGCCTGAGTGCCAAAGGGTTCTGTCTTTATTCTAGTTCTGTGAAACCTGGCCTACGACTGAGTGTTACATTAAAAAAGAGATTCCAGGGGATGAAGAGACAGTTGCGTACGCTAAGGGTACACAATTTCGAACTGGTATCCTAAATGACGAAGGCTCTCGGGTCGCAATGCCACACGTAGAGTCAACATGACTTTTGCAGGCCACTGGATCTTAATCCTCTAAATGCCTTGGCGTGACCCTGTACACGGGACTTACCGGGGCACCACAGATAAACAACGCCATAAAAAAGGTCAACCGAGTCGCTCCAGACCTAGCCATATTATTCCCAACTGAAGGGGCGCCTCGGATGAGCGGTGGTGGCTTCTGGCGACGGTCGCGGAGTCAAGGACACTTTACGCGGCATCCATATTTGCCGCGCATATCGCACGGTGGGTACAAGCGCTCTTCTTATCTTGGCAAGGCAGCTTCTTTGTGGCCTCCTGATCGGGGAAAGGGCCACAAAACAAATTGAAGGCGACACAGACTGAGAACCGGACGCGCAAGGCAATTCTGGACAAGTGGGTCTCTCTACTAGAGCACCATTAAAAGGTCGTATGGGTAAAAACCCTCATCCACGACCTAAGAAAATGATACAATAGGCCGGGCAAGGGGTTTCTGTCGTATTTTACAGTGAAGGCATTTACTAGTCATGGCCAGTGCCAGTTATACATGGCACAGATCGGCAAGGCGCAGGCGGGTACATGTACACTGTGCACTTTAGGGCAGGCGGACGCGGATGGGCAGCGTGGATCACACGGTCGCGTTCTGTCTTGCTTTAGCATGGCTACGTTACATCTCGACCTACGCCTTTATAGCAGATTATCCCCTGTTCACAATCGAAGTGAGGAGCCCTTAGAGTTGCAAGGGGCCTTTGCAACTCCACCCTCCGGTGAGCCTCTCTATCTCTCCAGGGTTCAGGTTTATGATAAACCGACCGAGCACAAGCCTCCCCTTTAACGTTTTCGAAGTATGGGTTGGAAGGTTAAAGGTTTTCAGTTAAAGAGAGTTCCAAATTAGTCGGTTGCCAACAATGATTTTGCATTAGTATGCTCCTAATTTCTTAAATAAAATAATAAGATAAAAATAAAAAGTCCAAACCATATTTTATATGACAGTGATAAAATTCCAGCAGTGGCAACATGGCCTTATTGACAAACCTTTGTAAGATCTTAATAAGCTAGGAATTGTACAATGAGTTTGTGCTGCACGCAATTAGAACACTTCTCTAATCGGATGATTCGCAGGAAAGGTTCTTTTATGAGTTAAGAACGTTGCCCAACTTTATGTGAGCTGCAACAATCACAGTCACGTAAGCTAAGGAAGAAATCCGTGTTGTACACACTCGATATAATAGTTGTGATTTAAAATACCGGATGCAAAACTACCAGGATTTTTTCAAAGATGCAGTAAGCAACCAAAGCACTGTACCATCAGACGTCTATATTTTGCATAAGGGGAATAAACATTTGCCTAATATATTTTAGTACTCAACCATTATTAATTGTAAGATGACCTCTCGAGCGAACTGCTTAGAAATTAAACAAGAAAGATTGCTAACATGCTGTAGAATCCTTGGAGAATACATGCAGGTATAGTTTTAAGTCATCTCCATTACCAAGACCCCCCACACTAGAAGATAAATATTTGTTTATAATTAAACTGAGAATCGTGTACAAAAGGGGAATATATCCTCTGTGACACAAAAAATAAGATGCGTCTGACTGGAATAAATACTAAACTTGATTCACAATAACCGTTCACTTAATAATGCCTTTCTGGATTCCACCGTGTGGCTATGTATAACTAGCTTCAAGTTTACGAGACAAATGGAACAAAGGCAGTCTGTCAAAGAAACAATTTGTCATACTGGAGAGAAATGCCGGTTTAAATAGTGCTTATGATAATTCTCTTCAGGAGGGATACTCGGGGAGGAGAACAAGTGGGATATCTATCATATATAGCGTTCACACTGTCACAGTCACAAAACAAGTAAAGCAAAGTGATTACATCTAAATATAGGTTGAGCAAAGCTTAACTTGTTTTTGAATGCTGAAGCCTGGTTTTAGCTGTTATAAAACAATGCAGTAATTAAGGGATACACATGAGACCTTTAAAGTTAGTTTCAAGTGGACCAGTTCCAAAAATGAAGGCCGTTCATTAAGCCTGGATCAGTATTGAACCGAAAATCCAAGACTTATCTTCTTTCCTCACTTAATTGCCTTGTACTTCAGAGAGCCTACCGACAAGTGGCTAAAGACTGCTGAATCATAAAGCTGCAGTCAACGTACAGTGTGTAAGTTGTGTGCGAAGCGCATATACATACGGTTGGGCTAGTTATGTTCAATACATTTAAGTCGCCGACTATTGCCGACCGATAATATGTTGACGAGCAGCGATATTGATGACAGCGCGGAGCTCCCAAATCGTATAACTAAATGCGGTAATAACGACATAGGGCGGACAAATAGATCGCCCTATTTCACTGTGAAGACAGCTGTGAACAAGGGCTGTGATTGACCATTACAAAAGCTCGACGAAGGCTCTCTTTCCATTCTGGTCTAGACAGGACAGGTCAAATCAGATCAGGCCAGGTCATGATCAATAACCCGTCTTGAGAGTCGGGTAAAGAAGGACGCCAAAAAGCACATGATAACCCAAAGTAGTGTACAGCATTAGTGGACAAAGTGGAGCGCGGTTCCACGCGGCCACCGTGCAGCAGTTACAAATATCTGTAAGCGTAAGTGAGTGCCGCCATCAAGACGAGTGCGTCCTCCATCGCCTTCGACTTCGAGACTTCGACACTCCGATGAACTGCAGGACAACGGCAGGCTGTTCGCCTTCGTGTCGGCGCGACTTGTGACCAGCGCTCATATATATATATATATATATATATATATTTCATGCTCATTTAGCGTTTTATCGGTGTTTTGAAGAATCGGGTGAGAAACACATTCAGCTGAGGAACCCTTACAGATGAACGCAGATACTCTTACACGTGAGCGTGTTCCAAGCGCGGCCCAGATGAGTGGAGGAGAACTTGAAGTTGTGCTCATGACACTTAGCTGCCTGCAGTTGCTACCTAGTATTCTGAATTGAGTTAGTCAGTCCTTAGCATAGCGTGTTAGAGCTTTAGTCGCTTGATCCAATAAATGCGGATATACATCGTGTTAGACTGGAATTCTAGAGATGGTATGGTGGTTATGTATAAATTGGCCCAGAAACAGCCACATTGTCTGTCTTGTTGCAAGCGGGCCATCCTGCTATTCGTTAGAAAGCTCGTGGAAGCTGAAGGAGCAGCAGAAGCTACGGTATAGCACGCCGACAATTCACCGCACACATGTTTAAATCCACAAATGCTATAATATATATATATATATATATATATATATATATATATATATATATATATATATATATATATATATATATATATATATATACAATAAACATATAATATATACATTAGAAAAAAATGCCTAGCTTGAGATAAGAGCATATCTATTTGTTAAAGGTAAACTTATTGAGGCAGATCTTATCTCATGACAAGGGCCAATATTTTGCACTCGGGAACTCTAAGTAAGATTCCAAAATTTGTCCCTTTTAAATTTTCAAGTGAGTATTTACGGTTTTCATCTAGATAAAGCGGATACCGGAGTAGATTACCATCAGTGAAGAAACAATGGGTCGTTTAATTGCACTATTAAGACTAACCGTATTGTTAATGCTATTATTACGCATGACTTATTTGATAAAATCGTAATACTTTTCAAATGTCGTCTCCTTGGTAGGCATACCCGACTTTGGGCCAAAATACGTCGTTTGTAAATTACGTCGTCTGTTACATTACGCATGTGCGTACTACATTGATGCTCAACAAATAGCCGAGCCCATTTATATATATATATATATATGCCACAAACCGTACAATTAACTCAACGTTCTATGGACGTACATTATGTGACGCAATATATCAATAGTCGTTTTGCTTTATCTAATTTTGACGTTAAACGCCGCAAAGGTGTTGAGACAATGCCATTCAATTCATGGACCCGACAATTCGTGCATACAGCGCAGTTATCGTCAAGCAAAAGCACTGCCATTTATTACACCTGCTCACAGGGGGGGGGCATTTACTGTAGGGAATCAATATCGTTTGAGTCACACCGGGCGTCTAGTTATTACCACGTTGCAATGAGTTTATTCTGCCTTACCATGTTCGAAGGTTCGCTTCCCTTTGAAGCTTTGTTGTCTTTGGTGTGACGAAATCAGGTGCTCACGCGTATCGAAGCAATGAGCGAAGCTTCGTTCTTAAGTTTCCGATTAAACAAAATCGCAACGGAATCTCACAGTCTTCCGTTGCGATCCAAGCGCCATCTCAGTCGTCAGAAATAGCCGTTGTTA
Source organism: Dermanyssus gallinae (assembly GCA_003439945.1). Lineage (NCBI taxonomy): Eukaryota > Metazoa > Arthropoda > Arachnida > Mesostigmata > Dermanyssidae > Dermanyssus > Dermanyssus gallinae. Next base: position 9,751 of record QVRM01000377.1, read on the forward strand.
CGAGTACGCCTTCGTCGAGTGTGGTTAGTTTACGATAGACCAAGCCGGTGACGGGACAACAGTCTACACGTGCGGTTCTGCTTTTGGTCTATTTTTGTATTTCCGACTGCAGGACTGGGTGGCAGGTGAAATATGATAACTCCCCATACAGCGGCATTCGAGACCTTCTGTCACCACTGGCTGAGTAATAATAACAGCTCTTTTACCTGCTTGCTTCCAGCAAAGATTCCGGTCGTTACTGTTGTCGTCGTACGTCAGGCAATGTAACCTACGTGAACATCGTTTGCCAGGAGTTGCACAGCAGAGTAGGCCTCGACATTTTGCCTGTTCCCTACGAAATGCTTAGACAAAAAGTGTATAAGACATTACATCACAATAACCGGCATTAAGGACTATCTCAGGAATAACTCAGGTATGGCGTTTAATTAAGGGATCAAGCTTGCACTTACTCCTGTCATGGCCTCACGGTCAGATAGTCGTCTGCCGTCTCGGTCAAAACAACGAGGACAAATATCGCAACATACATTATATCCATCACTTTAAACGTCCCTCTACCCACAATAGTACCGCCACATAAAAAATAACTCCACCACCCGAAAAACAAGTAAGTCAGTTTTTAAATGCGTTTCAAACGTTGCGTTAAAACTCAAGTTTTTATTTTAGCAGTATATAAGTAAAATATGTGGAAAAATAGCCAAGACCTAATTTGTGTTCTAAGAAATGTTTTTGTCTAAACTGTTGATTTTCACTGTAAACGTAAGTATTGGGTATTCTCTTAAGTCTGACAGAAATGTTAAAGCGATACGTTCAACTGTAAACCCAATAAGACAGTGAACTCGACAGCGCTCCGATACGAGCTCGGCTCACCTTCCTTCTATTTGTAGGTGTCTCATACCAAATACATAACGAAACCTCTTCTAGTAAGTTCCTTGTCAGTCAGCAAGTTCAACCTTGTTCAGCGATAAAGCCAACAAGAAGTTCTGAATGGATTCTACGTCGACGGGGGCCGGCCAGATTGCTGCTTTGCCTGAGCTTAGCTATAGCCAACGTGTTGAGGCTTGCCAACTAAATATGATCCAGCCCACCGTGCACCAAGTAGTGTTCCAACGGTATCAACTGGTCAGTTTTCATTGGTGGGCGAGTTCGCGCAGAACTCCAGCTATAACTAATCAGGGCGACCACTTTTTCCCAATGAACGTTTAGCGAAATTGCTGGCTGTCTGTTGTCCAGTTACAACGTACAAAGTCGAGCTCTACGAGTCGAGCAGACTTTTTGTGTAGACGAGTACCTAGAAAATACGGTTTGCACACACGACCATCACTGCAGGAAACTTGCGGCAGCTTCTTCCCCTAGTGCCTGAAAAGTGCGTATAATGCGGCGAATGTGCCGTGAGTATACTCTTTAGAATGTTCGTCACTTCTAGCCACTGAAACAAAGACTCTTGCATTAGCTTGCAGATGTAGGGCAGGCCCGCCCCCACCATGATCGACACTTCACTTGTTCTGGGGTGGTTCAAGTCCATCATCGCAGTGAACGTACGTGGGACTGAGAGCCTTCCCCATCCTAAACAAGTGAAACTGGAAGTCCCCGTGTCCCGTCAGAACTTAAGTAGTGTTAAAGGTTAGCTCTCTCCCGGGCCGCTTTAGCCATGCTTTGATGTTTGGTATGAGCTTTCGGAGACTGGCGCCTGGAGCAGCTTCCCCAGGTCGTCCCACTCCTCCTGCCATAGCGCGATGCTCCGTTGCCAGTCGTATTTCTTCTTGAGTGCAGGGTCTTTTCACAGACGGCGGCGCTCTTCCGCCTTCAGATCCCAGGGAATCATTCCGGCGAGCAGAAGCACCGCCGCTGTGCTCACCGTCCGGTACACCATGATTACCTTAGGGCTCCGATCCGTTGAGCCCGGAAGTCGAGCAGCCTTAAAGGCAAGCATAACTGGCCAAGTAAAGTAATCTCAAGAAAATAGTACTGCGGCAACCCTTACAAGGGTCAAGAAGGACAACTGGATTTTAAAGGGTTTGTAAGTCCCACGTTGTCGTGGCTTAGTAACGACATCCGGTGTGGATCAATATATATATATATATATATATATAAACCGTTGGATCGGCCAACTAGCTAAAGCGGCTGATGATACGCCAGCCCACATGTTAGAAGCGGTCATTTTTCTATCCGTAATAAGTGAATAATAAGGGGGGCGTCTGAAAAGCATAGAACTAGTATTATTCTATATCTTACTATAAGACATTACAGTGGTACCTGTTATGAGAGCCGTATAAAAACTAACTTTATACATTCGTGCTTTATCCGAATCAAATGTTTGCCAGTTTTAAATTGTGCACTGTGCGCATATCTTCAATGAAGTCTTGCCAACAAATTAGTAACTCTGAGAAAGGTGTATAGCCGTGTCAAAGCGTTGTCTTGATACGGTTATTGTTTTTATTGTAGCTTTTTTCTCTAGCATGCGCATCATTGCGTTCCGTGTGCCTATTTCTCTGATATGCTTGTTATTTCTCGGAATCTAAAGGTGCGCTGCACGTACACGAAGGGAGTAAGCTTCACTGCATCATCGGAGAGACATTGCGGGCATGCCAAAATGTTGCTGTAGATATTGCGGCTTGTTTGCTATTGTTGTTTTTGCACGGGTGCTACTTCTGAATCGACGGTTCTGAGTCCTGAGTTAGCCTAAAGAAATGCCGGGATACGACGACATCTTCTGCTTTATCTGTACAGCTGCAGCGGCGTGCCCTCGTAGATATTTACTTGAGAGGCTTATCAGATGTGAAGTGCTCGGCCTGTTTTTCGAAAAGACTCGGCCCAGCTAGTATGGAAGCCACAGGAGCCCAATGCGTGTAGTTGTCTCGGAGTTTTTTTTTTGTGTGAGGTTAGGAGGACATCGAATGAAGCCTTCCATTGCAAAGTTAAATAACTACGTATGCCAGTTGTTGTCGAGGTTAGACAACGGCACACACAAACAAACAAACACACTACGTGTGATACAGTCCGACGTGTGTAATGTTGTTTGCTGTTTAATTAATAACTGTTGCTAGTTAATAAATAGCAGTTTGCATGTACTGCATTGTGGTTTGTATTGCGCTAGATTTGCGCGTGCGGGGTGAAGAACAGCTAAACAAAACAAAACGGGCTTTATTTGGAGAATTATGCAAGAGATTCGCATCCGGCCTCTGATCGCTATACATGCGTCAGCAAGTGCAGAAGTCACACTCAGTTACTACTCAATCTCACTGCTTAATTTCAGGTTTGACTAGATCGATGTACAGAACTCAGAATGGCTAACTCCTATCTAACTCAATCTGGCTGCGTTGGGCAATCTGCCAATTTTTAGTTCTACTAAAGATATACTATAGGTCAAATTTCCCCATCTTCTCAGTTTTGATCTGCGAACCTTTCTCAAACTAACATAAATTTGCGAATTGAGCTTGTGTATAAGTACGTATTCAAGTGTGCTAGATTGGCAAAATAAACTGCGTGAGCTGTATGTACGATTGGTTTTTGGCGGCATATGGATGGATGTCTATCTTCTTACAGAAACTGCATACATAAAGCAGTATTACTATGTTTGCGGGCGGCGCCTGTGAGTGCACTTGAGTATGACGGACCAGCGCAGAATTTTCTTCGTACGCGCTCGCGTCTTCATCATAAAGCTTCCTTCTTTAACCTGCTTCTCTTTCTCCTTGGGCCTTCCGTTCTGCATCCGTTTTCCTTGTTAGTACTCCTACTGCCACGTTTTCCACCCCTTCTCGGGCTACCTGTTTGCCTCCTTATCGCGACGACTTCCTATTGGGTTTTGCCGATTGCCCAATTGGCAGCTAGCAGTGTGGACTTTGCTAGCTTGCTGCTCGTGGAGAATCGATCACAGCATGCGGCGTGGCGTTGTTCATCGCTGAACAGCATAACGAGGGCCAGTAGGGCTGCTGTGCTGGGGACTACATCTGCTGAAAGTTGTGGTTATTTGGTGGTAGCAAACCAAGATAGCTCATTCGGGGGAGGGGGGGGGGGGGGAAGCGGCGACAGGGGTAAGGAAAGCTGAAAACGAACGGATTGAGAAAAAAGCAGCAGAAAAACAGCAAACACTTGTCCTTATAGTAGTAGCAGCCGTCGTCAGCCGTTGTAGTAATGGAAAGACTATCAGTGCTAATATTAGTAGTAGTTGCACCTGTGCGTGTACCCATGTCTCCCACTTTTGTACATGCACTACCGGCTGTTCTTGTACTTGCACCTTCCGCGTTTGTACTTGCACCTCCCGCTCTTGCACTCAAATCTCGCTCTCGCAGCTCTCGTCCTTACCGCTCATACGCATGCCCATCCTCCCTAATATACCGCCATTGCACTTTTCGCACCCTCGAATAGTGCACCCTACTGCCATTGTAGCTCCTCCCTCGCTTTCGTAGCCCCCTCGCTCTCGCAGCCCCCTCACTCCTGCACACGCTTCGCTTCCCCGGCCTTTTTCTAGACTGTTTTGGCAAAGAATGATGCATATGCTTTTGTTAGGTCGTTTACAGAATGGCACCGTCCCCCTATCCCTGCGTCAGTGGGAGCCTGCGCGACTAAACCGTCTTGTAAGGGTGCATCAAAACCATGAGGGCCCGCCTACTCTCTCCTACGCTCGGCATCTCTTCACAATCACTCTGACAACTCTCTATCAAACCAACTAAACCAGGGTTCCACCTTACCCTCCAGACTCAGTATTACTTTTGCATTATTGCAAAGCCGTGGGAGAGGCGTCTCTGCCTTTTACTTAGCTCTATCCCCCGAGGAATGTGCCATTCCGTAAACCGTCCTGTAAGGGTGCATCGAGACCGTGCTGCTCTCCCCACTCTCGGTTTCTCGCCTCCCCATTCTTAAGCCTCTCCCGCGTGGCCGTTTTAAGATGTCTAAAATGTCAAAACAGCGTCAAGCAAAATTGTCACCGCCTTCTATGCCTCCGCCAAAGTTATCATGTGGTAGACTATCTTTCTCACGGGACGGGCCCTTACAGCGGCCGACCTTCGTCCCTCGCATTCCTGAGAGCATCACACTGATTACTTGGCAAGTATCACTGATAACCTTCTTTATCTTTCATATGTATCTCTGAAACTGACCGGCCAGAACCTGAAACGCCCAGTGGAAAGTTTCCAGTGACGGCATTCGTACTGCACTCTAAGATCTGGTGTCAGACTTTCGGTCCAGCTCCCTTATACCGACTCTTACGTTGAAAAAAGAGCGTTACTGCCAAACAAATATTGTTTACAGGAGTTTTCTGTTTTCCTTAGCCACCCTACCGGGAGACCCGCTGGGCCTTCTCGGCCACGTAGTGCACGTGTGCCAATCCGGTCGCTCCCGGATGTATCACGCATAGTTGTATGGTACCTCGCATTCATTCTAATATATATTCTCCGGCTTCATTAGGTCAACGGCGGTTCCTACCAGCTAGGCATTGCCTCCGCTTTGTCAAGCGCAAGTTTTAAACGATAGAACTCCATCTACCGGATACCATTGACAAGACTTCATTGGCGGTGTTTCTTCAGGGCTCTCGCGCATCTGGTCGTAACCATGAGTGCAAAATCGTCAACATACGCCAACGTCTCCACTCCATGTAGGAGGCCTCGAATTTCGAGTACCCCGTCATAAACTATGTTCCAGAGCACGGGTTCTAAAATCAGGCACGGTTTCAGGCCTTGTCGCCAGTCGCACTCTTAGGCTATCTCTGTCATCGCATTTTCCCCCGCCTTTACACCCCTCTCCCTTTCCCGCTCCCGGAGCACCCTGCCCTCCCGCTGTTAATCCCGCCGCTAATCCGCTACGTTACCGTATTCCGATCCGTATTTTCGTTTACCCGGCGCTGTTAGTTGTGGCACGGCTTGCGGGCCACCTACCAGTTGCTTGCAACGAGATGGATATTTTGGCTCACCCCACAGCGCTTTCTCGTCGCTATATGTCTGCGATATCAAGGACAAGGCAAAGTTAAGTCAACCTCCAGCAAAGGCGTATCTCTGCCGTCGTTCTCGGCGCCGAGAGCGCGTCGGTAAGACTGGCAGCAATGTCGTTGTTACCTAACCTGCGCCTCCGAGTCGCGTGAATTGTTACTGCAGTATGAATGCTGCCCTCTTAGGGGCACGGACCTAGGCAGACAAATGCGCGATAATTGTACGTAATGGAGTAAGCATAACTGGTAGATTGGTGTAGCCGCGGTGGGCCGATGGATAGGTAAGTGCTTGTGGGGCTGGCACGCGTGGTCGTTGTACGTGCCTGGCCAGTGCCTATGTTTGTCCACAACTGTGCTGTAGCTAGATCCGACGGCGCCCGAACCTGAACAGGATTATAAAAGCGGATGCGTGGCAGTCGACAACAATAGAGCACAAGGGGCGGTGGCAGCAACAGCAGAAGCAGCTGTAGAAAACGACGCAGGCAATGCCAGTGACGACGGGGCGGCAATGATGGCAGTCTTGCCATCGTCTGGCTATCATGGGTTAGAAAATGTTCAGACAAGCAAACAGAGCTTTGCCTACTTCTGTCATTCGCCTTGTTGTTTTGTTGTTGTTTTTGCTGCTGCTGCTGCCGCTGTTGTTGTTGTTGCTGTTGCTGCTGCTGGCGCTGTTGTTATCGACGCTCCCTCCGCCGTGAGGGAGTTGTTGTCGTTGTCGTCGTCGTCTTCGTCTCGTCTTCGACGCCGAGATTCGATTGTGCGTCGATTGCGAAAACGAAAGCAACATTCGAACGAGATGTCGGCAAAGTGATTGGGAAAATGCATCTAGCAGCTAGGGGCTAGCAGCTCGCCTGTTTTGTTGTTGCCGCCTGTGATGGAGAAACGGCAAACACCAACCGGAACGCCGGATGGGATGACTACTACGACGATACTAACGCCGATGCCGACGACGACAACGACAATAGCAGCAACAGCAACACCAACAACAACAACACGAGAACGATCTGCTTCTAGAAGATACGAAATGCAATCCTCCGATAAGCCACCGCGGCAATTGGCAGAAAAAGGCGAGATCAACGAGAAACGACGGCGGAATATGTTCTAGCGGCAGCGATACCGCCGTCGTGGCAGCTGGTAACGTACGTACGTGGCACCGGCCAACTACGCTGTTGGCGCATTCGCCGTTACATGTGCTGCTCAGCGCGCCCCGTTTTGTTACCGGCCGCAGCACGGCACAACGCGCGCCCCGTTCATGCTTCAAGGCTTCTAGGCACCTAATGACGCAACGCTGAACGCTCAACAGGCGTTGATCTACATTGGCACATCGGCCGATTGCTCCTGAATTAGCCCTGCTTTTGCCCGCCCTATCTATGCTTGTGCATCTGATGTGCGCACGCCCATTGAATCTGTTGTTTTTTGTCGTTCTTGTCGTAGATAGGGATAGATGCCCATTTTAGCGTTTCTTGCCGCCTTGCTCTGCTTACGTGCCAAACCGCTCAGCAGCTTTACTTCTGCAAATCATCTACCCCCTGCGGCGCGCACCTCAGTCCATAAAAAAACGAAATTTAAACGGAACTGTTTTTGTAGAGAAAAAAAACGGGGGTGTCCTTGTGTACCATACTCCGTCTCCGCGGTTGTAAGAGTGATAACACAACAACATTTAACGATGCATACATAATAATCATTTAGTTCGGGCGGTCTAATTCAAATGAGCATTAAAATGTGTTAAAAGAATGAACAAATACTATTGTTTTAACAATAATTGTTTTTTGATAACATGAACAAACATTATAACCCGAAGAGCGGCAAAACACAACAAGTAACTTGCTGCAAACCGCTAGAGAACCTTACCTTATAGATTCCCGGCATGTCTCTTTAATAAATCGCAGCGTCTTGAAATGACACGTGTCATCATTCAGGTTGGTGGTGCTACATCTTGTAGACATTGGCCAACTTCGCAAAGTGGGCTGAATATTTCGTAGCAGATAACTCCACTTTGAGCTAACGTTGGTGCTCTTTGGTAGTCACCTGTGTGTCGTCTATAACTTGACACTAAACGTTGTCTTTACAATATCATAGACAAGGTAGGATTTTGTAATATGTTTCATAAATCATCGAAGATGTAGCATTCCCTACTGCCTAATGCTACTGTTTACTATATAAATTGAGAAAATGCTGAAAGGGAACTAAGTGCTGAATCGTGAATTCGTTCGAGTCCCGTATTTATATATATATATATATATATATATATATATATATAGCTAAAATACGTATGATAAACACTAAGCTGGGTATATTCAGAAAATTGTTTTGCATATAGCATCTGCGATATATATTTTTGGAAGAAGAACAAAGTCACACGTAAGCATGACTGTTTCTAACGATACAACGTAGTGCACCAAGCAATATACTGTACGTTTGTCCGACAGAGCATCTCCTCATCCTGGTTGCAAAAATCGCGTTTGCTTTGTTTGATGGACATATTTTATTGGCATGCGCATGTGAACTGCAGTTCTCAAGGTCAGAGGTTCGATACGTGCATTCGATCTGGTTAGGTTAAAGGTCATAGCCTTCGTTAGATGAACAGCCCCCCGACGTGTTCTATGTTGAAGTTACTACTCCGGTGGCAGTGGCGGTTGCACGCTAACCCTTTGTTTGCGAGGAAATGTGAGATCTATGTTACAGGCGATAGTGCACAGGCTCCCGACATTCGTACCCTCCGAGATTTATTGCCAGGATGTGAGGTTACCTCAACAATGACATGGAGCTTCTGGGAATCCCTCTCAGGTCGCAAGGGTTCACATGCGGACTCAAGTCTGGCAAAACAAGCTAAAGAACGTCGCAAACAACCTTTCTTGTTACTTCGATTTTCGTTCTCAGCTGTCAGGATCACCCACCTTCTCCGCGGAGCGGATATAACAGGGCTGTTGGACGACCGTCGTCTATTGAACGAGTTGACGCTAAACACCCTCAAATGTCTTCTTAATTTATCGCTGGCGTCTTCCGCTTAAAACGATAGTCTCTTTCCTTTTTCAATCTGAGATCAACGCCATCACACTCTCAGACCTAAGAGACGTCTGTACGAGAATCTTAAGACAGTCTGCAGTGGCTCTCCAGATAACCCTATGAGCTAACGTGACTGGAGCGCGTCCTTGTACAACGAAGTGTATCGCGGCTTACTTGCGAGCGGTAACGACGACCCCACAAAGGCTTGCTTTCGAGCGGTCGCTGCTAAGGGATCCGGAGTCTGGTTGTATGCGCTTCCAAGCGCCCCACTGGGCATCATCTTGGACAGCGAAACGATTCAAATCGAGGCAGGTTTTTATCTCGGCTGTGACCTTGTCTCCCCTCCCCTATCAATGCAAATATGGGCAACCCATTGACAAATTAGAAGAACAAAGTGACACGTGAAGGGCATCACGGATTATCGTGCAATATGAGTGCCGGACGGCGTGCCAAGCATGCCAGTATTAATATGCGCTTTCCGTTTCTTGTTTTGTCCGATCATGACCGATTTTAGTCTAGACCGACATTCACTTATTAAAATTGGAAACAATAGAAACAATTTAGGGGTGACCGGTCCAGATCTTGAACCTACGACCTCTTAATTGCAAGGTAATGGCTTTGCCAGCAGCTACCTTACTCGATAAATGGTTCATTGATCATAACAAACTGCATATGAACGCATTATATATATATATATATATATATATATATATTATGAGGCATGTCAGCTTTGAGCCATATAAACGTATTATATTAGAAAACGCACGTCATTTACTTTGCTATTGGTACTGCAATCAGTGCCATGGCATAGAGTCAACGTGAACGACTAAATAAACTATGTATCGGATCAAAATAATCCCTGAAACGAGTTACCAATCTTCCCCGTTACATTATTAATTAGCGTGCGATTAATTTGGTAATCAGTGCATTAGCTAGAATGCAAGCAGAGTTAGCCTCCGTATGAAGCGCTATTGTGAGTCTCCAGTCAAATGAATAATTATTATACATATGCACGAAAGTGAAAGAATATATATATATATATATATATATATATAGTATTTCCATTGAAAAAATACACATTCCATTGAATAATACGAGTGTTTACTTTTCTATATTTTAGTTTTTTTTAAATCTTGCTAAGAGACCCTCTTTATATATATATATATATATATATATATATATATATTATATCCGGATAATCGCGCCCAAAACTTACGGCATGGTAAAACTCGGTGAGAGAATTATTTTCGTTAATGAAAAGGGGGAGCGAAAATGTTTCATATAGGAGACTAAAACGATTAAAAAAAGTTGAGCTGTAACTTTAGGGCGGATGTCCGACATAAGTTTATATAATGCACGATTGTGAGAGAACGAATCGCTCAATTAAACAATCAAACATGCTGGCGCATTCCAGAGAAAATTCGTTCAGACGTTCAGACGAATGTACGACTTAATTGCACCATTTTGGTACAAAATTGGTAGAGCTGACGTCTGCGGTTGCAATGTAACTCAATTCTCCCGAGGGTCATGTCGGATGTGGGTGCATACATGCAGCTACTATATTCGCCCTATTTGTCAATCAAGTCACTCGTAAAACCTTTAGAAGCTCAGGAAAATATTTCTTTTAGTCCAGATCTTGCTCAAGCGAATGCCCGTTAACCATTTTAAGAAAGCTGAATTTGAAAAAAGCGCCACCCAACATGAGCATTTTATAAGCGTGGTGTGCAAGGCAGAGGTAAAAACCTCACCTGAAACGTTTAAATGCCTACAGTTGATTTAGTCATGGCGGGAGCTTTGTGGGCAAGGCAGACCTGTTCTGGTCTAAGGCAATTATCTGCCAGCTCGTCCTTGCCGGGCGTCTGTCTTGTTTTTTTTTAAAGAACGCGCTATTTCACACGGGGGAAACTTGCTGCAAAAACACACATAATAGAAGCATACGTGCAATTTAGGTTGTAAATATTTATATATATATATATATATACCAACTCAGCGGTATATATATATATATATATATATATATATATATATATACCAACTCAGCGGTATACGGTAACCCGTTACGTCGTTATCAATGCCTGAGCTGGCCGGCCGTACATCAAACGTACATACGTACATAAATGATTGTATTTGCTAGCCCATGATCGTCATAAGGAAGCAGGTAGGCAATGTAGCTACAAAGAAATACAATAATACACGGGCTGCCAACACCGGTGCGTATGGTCTTGTGCAAGTTTAGACAGACAGACAGACATGTTGAGAGATTATAGAATCGTCCACTCACCTACGATCGTGTACTGCTACTGCTGACCGAGTTGGTTGATTGGTTGGTCGGTTGGTTTGAACGAGCTAGCGAGCAGAAAGTCGCCGCCGTATACTCTCCGGCACGGCGGGGCTCGAAGTGCGAGAGAAGGATTAGGGCAGGAGATAATGACCGCCCGCCTGATACGTAATGCTGTAACGTAAGTGTAGGTGACGAATGTGACGGCGCTCCGCGGCACAGCGACAATGAATGGGACACTACTATAAGTATTCTTAATCAGGCACACGCGTGGCATGGCTCACACACTCAACCACCCCCCAAACCCCCCCCTGGCGGTAACGGCCACGTTCCAATTGCTTTCATCCAGCATCTCTTGTCGGGCTCGCCGCCATAGTCATTGTCGGCTGACAGCCGCCCAGATAAAAAGGCACGTTGCACGACGGGATTGCGCTTTCTTCTGCAAGAATCTGCAAAGTGTGCCAAGCAGAGAGGGAGAGAGAAAGTTTGTGTGTGAGAGAGATAGAGGGGGCAAGCGATACAGAGATATGAGGTGAGAGAGAAAGTGAAAGCAGACCAAGCGCGAACAAAGAAAAGAATAGAGAGTGTCGGAATGAAGAATGGGGAGGAAAGAAGGACACGAATGGGGGAGGGGGGAGAATGAAAGAGGGAGACGAGAAAAAGAGATTAAAAATAGAGAGAGCGACAAAGAAAGTGAGAGATAGGGACCGTGAGAGCGCAGAAGGACGCACTCTCACAATGAAACGAGGTCGAACTGCAAAAAAACCTTTTTGAGAGCTGCAGGAGGCTGGTGGCTTTTGTGACCTTCCCCCGCGCCCCACCGCGTACCACCATTAAGCCTTCCTTCAACTGGCGTTGTATCGCACGAAACGTGTGGGCTCCTTCGGCTGCGCCCTGCTCCCCCCGACTGGCTGAAACTTCTTTTTAGACGGCCCCGAGTGCGCCCCACGCGCGCGTAATCCGATGGCGGCCGCAGCCCAGCCCGAATCGTTTCTATCGTACCCCGCTCCGCTAGCGAGGCAAATTCAAACGCGGGATCCGGCTGGAACGTCGACGGCGCTAGCAAGACGGGTGGAAGCGACTGCCAGCCGTAGATGGTGGCTGCCGAATCTGTTGTTGTTGTTGCTGTTGTTGTTGTGTCGCCGTAGTCACCAGTCGTATTCGTCCTCGCTGTTATCGTTGTCGGCTCTTCGTATCTCCTATACTACACCAAGTACTGGCTATTGGCAAGACTGCGATGGCTACTACTTCTACCACGGCTACTACTTCATAACTGTTGTTTTTTTCATTAAGTATATGGCCACTGTTTCTGCCACGGTCACTGTTTCTGTCACGGCTACTACTTCTGCCGCGGGTACTACTTCGGCCACCGCTAGTAGTACTTCTTTCACGGCCAGTAGTACTTCTGCCATGGCCAGTAGTACTTCTGCCACTTCTGAGGGGAAGTGGATTACTACATCACACAACTGCTCGCGGGACATGGGGAGTTTCGCTCCTACCTTTACCGAATCGGCAAGGCAGTGAGCCCAACATGTTTCCACTGCAGCCAATCAGTGGGCAACACACCCGAGCACACTGTTCTATTCTGTCCCTCCTGGGAGGCCCAGCGCCGACTCTTGCAGAACCTACACGGCTACACTTTGTCGACTTCACCTGGTCTTCCTGCTCTGGTCACAAAGATGACAACTTCACTTGGTGATTGGTGCACAATCGCGACCGTCATCAGGCGTGTTTTAACCGAGAAAGAGCGGGTTAACCGCATGCGCATGTCGACGCCCTCTCTGGCAACGGGGGGCCGGCGCGACCAGTAAACCGGGCTATTACACCCCCTCAGTAGTTTGTAGTGATGCTAACAGCACTTTCCTGCTGGGGGGGGGGGGAGGAGGACATGACTGGTTTTTAGTGGGTTAAAGCCCCACACTACCGGCCCACACTTGCAGTTGAGGACAATCCTGCAGTGGTGACCGTGTCTGCGCTCCGCATTTCTCAATTAGTCCTCTAAAAAATGTACTTCTGCCACGGCTAATTGTACTTCTGCCACGGCTAATTGTACTTCTGCCACGGCTAATTGTACTTCTGCCACGACTAGCAGTACTTCTGCCCCGGCTATTACTTCTGCCATGGCTACTACGGTCGCCACTTTCATGTCTACTCTACGTTTGCTATCACCAGTTTCGTAGCCATAGCTATTACCACTGCAGCACGATTTTAGGAAAACAATTGCGCTTCAATCTTCTAAGAGGCTCAGCAATAACAACAACCAGTGCGCCTTCTAGGGCGTTAATTTTCTAGGGCAATCATCTATGGTCTTCCGATAACGAAACGACTAAAACAACAAAAAGACACAGCGTCTAGGAGACTTATCGTCGACTAAGCATCTCATAAACCTAATATGCAATAACTATTAAAAACTGCTACGTACCAAACAAAAAATACAAAAACAAAGAACTGTATGATCTGCATTCTAGAGTCTGCATTGTAAAGTAAACTAGCGGGTACAAAAGCTACATACATTCTTATCGACCTGGAAAATACTGATTTGCTCATTGTCCAAGCTCTAGCCCTCAGAATAGGCAGTTTCTAAGCCAATAAACGTATACGCTATAACACAAACACGACACAACTTAATCATGGCCTTAACATGTACAAGGTGTGTATAACGAGCTCATCACGTGACATCATTGTTTAAGCCAAATGTTTCGCAAGCTTAACAATGAAATAAGTTGTGGTAAGTTAGGTTAGATGTGTGCGTGTCCATCTGACGATACGCCATAGAACAGACATCACAGCTTTATTACGTTATCTCAACGGTATGTTAAATTCCAGATCATTTGACGTGGTACCAGTAAATTCTCCAGCAAGTCTTTTTATCTGAGCCGGCGTCCAAGAGCCAAGGTATATTGTTAAACTTAGAAGTCAAAAGGCGGAAGAATACCCGACATAGAGTCGGAGCAGCCTTAGTGCAACCGTCTCAAACGGTTATATATATATATATATATATATATATATATATATATATATATATATATACAGGTAGTTCAATAAGTTCTTAGAATGAAAACCAAGAATTTTCCAAATCATGTTTTTAAATTTATCTTATTCGATATACTCCCCGAGATGCTCAATACACTTTTCCCACCAAGATTTCAGAGCTTTTATACCTCTTAAGTAGAATTCCGCGTCTTTAGACTGAAAATAGGCATTGACAGCAGCCTTAACCTCTTCATTGCTGGAAAAACGCTTTCCACCGAGACTATTCTTCAAATGTCCGAAGAGGAAATAATCAGAGGGGGCCAGGTCTGGAGAATAGGAAGGTTGCTCAATAAGTTCGAACCTCAGTTGGGCCAGTTTTGCCGATGCTTGCCGGGACTTGTGTGCAGGAGCATTGTCCTGGTGAAACAGGACAACCTTCTTCTGCAAAGCGGGCCGTTTCACGATGAGTTCTTGCTAAAGGCAGTCTAACAGTCTTGCCTAATATTCTCCTGCGATCGTTTTACCGCTCTCAAGGTAGTCGACCAGCATTATTCTACGTTGGTCTTAAAAAACTGTAGCCATCACCTTTCCAGTCAATGCCGTTGTCCGCACCCTCTTCGGAGGTCCTTCATCAGGTGCACACCATTGGCTAGATGCTTCTTGGGTCTCGGGAGTGTAGTGATGGACCCAGCTTTCATCGACGGTCATGAATCTGCGCCAAAAATCCGACGGATTGTTCGACATCTTGGCCTGTTTTCGCTTCACAGCGAACTGTGAAGCGAAAACAGGCGCGTTTTTTTGGCCTTGGTTGAGCAAATGCGGCAGCCATTTTTCTCTGAGCTCTTTCATCTTCAAGTTTTCGTGCAGGATGAAATGCACACTACCCAAACTGATCCCCAAGGCCTCCGCTATCTCCCTAATGTTCACTCGCTTATCTGTGGCAACGATTTTCCGCACCTTTTCCACGTTTTCCTAATCAGTTGCCGTTTTTGGGCGTTTTGAACGTAGTTCATCCCGGTGCTCCTGCGACCTCTTTTTAACTCATTAATCCAGTTGGAAACAGTGGCAAAACATGGCGCAGAGTCACCGTACACCTCGTCTAACTCAGTTTTCACTTGGGTCGCATTCCAACCTTTGAAATAAAATGCTTGATAACCACTCGAAACTCTTTTTTCTCCATTTTTCAAAATCACGCCGATACGTTGCACGGGAAAAGCGATCAAACGAAATCGCAACGGCCAATCACCATAATATTTTGACTGCTGGCAGTCGAAAAGTTGCAGTTCCTAATAGCGGTGGAAGCGCGCCAAAATTCGAATTCTAAAAAGCTCATTCTATGAACTTATTGAACTACCTGTATATATATATATATATATATATATATATCATATTTATTCACCATAGTTGTTGGTAGTAGGATTGGATTGACACACATGGTTTGCTACGAAATCATGACAATATCTTGTTCACACGCGCCTGTAACGAGTATGAGTCTAGTGCCGAACATATTAAAACATGATATCGACAGATGTTGCACTCACCACAAAACTTACACACACAGTCGTTAATATCATAACATTCACCCTTGAGGCACATATAATGTCCTCATTAAGTAGGAGAGAACAATGGAATTTTAATAACGTATGTAGTCACTAGGTTAATGACCAAGTAACATTTTAACATGGTTTTTTTTGTTTAATGGTGCACTTATGAACCGTGACACAAAGACCTACAGCAGCGATTTGCACAGTTCGAACCAGTTCAGAACGAGACGTTCGATCGCAAGGGCTGCGTTCAACGTAGCTCTAAGCTCTCCCAAAAAACTGCTGCAGTAAAGTAAAAAATAAGTAGGGGTTGAGGTAATATTAAAGAATGGTTCCAGCTCCTTGCCTCGTCTTAAGGCCATTTATGTGAGAGGTTTTTAGTGGGTATTATGCCAACAACATCGGCATCGAGCCCCACATTAGCCGCTCTGGGTGTGCGTAAACGCATTTTTCCCTCTCACCAAAAAAAAAAGTATAAAATGCTAACGCATGCCGTCTGGGAGAGTGTCTATCTACCGCCCAGTAGCTAAGAAGGATCGCTGACAGACTTTATCTCATCTTATTTCCCTTTCTGCTAGCAAGCTTCAATAAAAGCATTCAGCATAAAGACAGATTCGACACACACACACAGATGCAATAAGATTGGTTCGTTGAATGAAAACTCTAGTCGGCTTTCTCAAATCAGCCGAAATGACCAAGCACAATCTTGGTAGGCTAGTTGGCCGACTCCGCACGACCAGTCTTCGTTGCCGGTAACCTCCTTCGATTGATTGGGGGTACTTCTGTATTGCGTCTTCCTGGCAAGAGCGAGCCGCAGGTTGCCTGCAGCTGTGCCAACCCTCGAGGCGAAGGGCATTTACAGGCAACATACGAACATTAATTCCTTTTGAGGGTCCAGTTGGGGAGTTGGCAGACACGTAAGTAATATCTACGCCACCGGGGAACCTATTTCCCGTCTAGTAAATGCCGCCCGCAGTGTTGAAACAAAGAGAGGCTAATGTTCATTGTGTTCCCGGGCGTAAATGCCGAGCTACTCAGACCTAGATAAACATGCTCGGGAAGATCGGGGTGCCTGGAGATTTGGCGGCTTCTCAAGCGCGATATTGTTGTGTGGTCTGGGGCGCTATCCACTTTAGCATTCCAGATCAATAAAAAGGCGTTCTGATTAGCCAGATGAGGGAACTATGGCAGAATATGTTTTACAAACTTATGTAAGGATATCTTTTGCCACTCGGTTCTACTTGATCTAACGTATAATTACTAATACCAAAACGGAAACATGGCTTTGGACTATAATGCAGATGTTTATATAAATATATCTTGAGTTAAAGTTGCAATGTAATATACAGGGTCATTCATATTGTTGTGCACGCATTTCGAGGTTTGATAGAACTCGGCAAGAAAATAAGTTTTCCCTATGGAGGGAAGACGTGGAAACGTCTTGTTTAGGAGAGAGAGTGAAGTTTATAAAAGTAGTTTTTCTGCCTTTTTTTCCTACATAGTTGTGCGAAATCTTTGTTTGCGGGAGAAAAATTCTGCACAACGGAAGACACTTCACTAGCTTGCGTAGCAAAAAGCTAATACCCAGATTAAGGAAAGTCATGAAAAGTCGATATTTTACGTTAACGCCTTTTCATGAAAAATCGTAAAATTTTCCCATTGCGATCAAAAATGTACGTCCGAAAGACCACTCTCACGCAATAGCAAATTTAATGCCCATCATTTTCGTATCAAGGTGATGGTGCTGCGTTACGTAGTTGTGAAGTCACTAAGCTTTTTCGACAGTCATAGTTGTTATGTTTTACGTGCAAGGTTTCACGTTCAGAACCGTAAAAATTTGCCAAGACGTTTCCGCCCCCTCCTTCTACTAGGAAAATGTATTCTCTTGTTGAGTTCTACCAAACCTCAAAATATGTACCTAACTTTCTCATACGCCCTATGGAAATATGCATGCCTTCGCTTTCGATATGGCTATCGAAAAAGCTTAGTGACTTGACAACTACGTAACGCAGCACCATCACCTTGATACGAAAATGATGGGCATTAAATTTGCTATTGCGTGAGAGTGGTCTTTCGGACGTACATTTTTGGTCGCAATGGAAAAATTTTACGATTTTTCATGAAAAGGCGTTAACGTAAAATATCGACTTTTCATGACTTTCCTTAATCTGGGTATTAGCTTTTTGCTACGCAAGCTAGTGAAGTGTCTTCCGTTGTGCAGAATTTTCCTCCGAACACGCCGGTGTAATCGGTTCCTTCATGCGTTGACTGGTTCTCCCTGCAAACAGAGATTTCGCACAACTATGTAGGAAAAAAAAGGCGGAAAAACTACTTTTATAAACTTCACTCTCTCTCCTTAACAAGACGTTTCCACGTCTTCCCTCCATAGGGAAAACTTATTTTCTTGCCGAGTTCTATCAAACCTCGAAATGCGTGCACAACAATATGAATGACCCTGTATATACATATATATATATATATATATATATATATATATTATATATACAGGGTGTTGCAGGAATATTTGAAGCGCAATATACAGAATTGTAGAGCTCGTTAAAGCAAATATTTTTTCCAATGGAACATGGTCTCTAAGAAGTCTTGTTTCGGAGTGAGAGCGAAATTACTACAATTTGTGACACTAGTGTTTCTGCCCGACATAGGAGCACAAAATGTGCTGTTGAGAGCCAACCCGTCTGCCTAGACAGAAACTAAGCACACCATCGTGTTCGTGATAAAATTCTGCTCCATCTGAAGAATATGCAAGGCCGGTCAGAAAACGCGACATGGTCGCTTAAAAGTGAATTCGCCAAAAATAAAGTTCTTTATTAGCGTTCACGCCAAATACTTTAGAATCATAACCCTACAACCACTCACAGCGCTCAAAACGGACATATTCAGCCAATGCGCAATTCATGGCGATCATTTTGGTACCAAACTTATGGCAATGCGAGCTGTGGTTGCGGAGTAATTACGATTTTTCGGAGGGCATGTCCAGATTAAGTGCATGAAAAATAACGCGCTGCGGCTGTCGCGCGACACATCGGCGGTAGTGAACGTCGCCACACAGTCATTTTACATGCACTTAATCTGGACATGCCCTCCGAAAAATCGTAATTACTCCGCAACCACAGCTCGCATGGACATATGTTTGGTACCAAAATGATCGCCATGAATTGCGCATTGGCTGAATGTGTCCGTTTTGAGCGCTGTGAATGGTTATAGGGTTATGATTCTAAAGTATTTAGCGTGAACGCTAATAAAGAACTTTATTTTTGGCGAATTACTTTTCTAAGCGACCATGTCGCGTCTTCTGACCGGCCTTGCATATTCTTCAGATGGAGCAGAATTTTATCACGAACACGATGGTGTGCTTAGTTTCTGTCTAGGAAGACTGGTTGTCTCGCAACAGCACATTTTGTGCTCCTATGTCGGGCAAAAACACCAGTGTCACAAATTGTAGTAATTTCACTCTCACTCCGAAACAAGACTTCTCAGAGACCATGTTCCATTGGAAAAAATATTTGCTTTAACGAGCTCTACAATTCTGTATATCGGGCTTCAAATATTCCTGCAACACCCTGTATATATATACAGGGTCATTCATAACAATATGTACTTATTTTAAGGTTTGGTAGAACTTGGCAAGAAAATAATTTGAACACGCCGGTACTATCGGTTTCTTCATGCGTTGACTGGTTCTCCCGCAAACGTAGATTTTGCGCAACTATGTAGGAGGAAAAAGCAGAATAACTACATTTATAAATTTCATCCTCTCTCCTAAACAAGACGTTTCCGTCCCCTTCATCCATTGGGAAAAAATATTTCCTTGCCGAGCTCTACCAAACCTTAACCTAAGTTTATATTGTTATGAATGACTATATATATATATATAGTCATATATATATATACTAGTTGTTGTGTTCAATGTAAACGAATGTAGTTGACTATACATGTAGCTAAGAATGCAAACAATGGTGCATGGTCGTGCATCGGATGCATCAGTAGTAGAGTGAGTATATTCGTATCACAATGTTTTCCCGCCTCTTCCGCCAGACAGACAGACAGATGTAAGCGTTGGTAGACGACTTCAGCTATAAACTGTCACTCTCGTCTGTTGACTCGGTAACGGCGGCGTCGGTGGCAGTGGCAGCAGCAGCCGCCGCGGCTGTTAAACAGCGACGAAAACGAAACGGGGATGAAGAGGAAAGAAAAAGGTGAAGCAGAACGACGGCGATGACAACGTCCTCTCCGTGCAGTTATGACGGCCACTTTGCTTCCATCTTGTTCGCTTCTGTCCTCGCCGCCGGTGCTGCTGCTGCCGCCGCAACTGCCGCCAAAACTCTGGCCGCTGTTGTTGTTGTTGTTGTTGCTGCTGCTGTTGTTGTTGTTGTTGCTGTCTCCGCTACCGTTGTTGTCGTTATTGTGTTGAGGTTGTTGCTGTGGCTGTTGATGTTGTTGCTGCTGTTGTCCTTGTCCAGCGTCGTCATGTCCACCACCACCGCCATCACTACGAAGACCACCACCATTTTGCTGTCGGTGATCGGAACAGAACCCGTAGAGCCGCGAGAAGAAGGAGGTCGACTTCGAAACGACGCCGAAGGACGACTGACTTGCCGACTTCTGGGCGGCCAGCCGTTCCATTAGCGGTGGCTAGCTGGCGAACCAGACAAACAGCCATAGCGGACGAAGACGACGACGACGACGACGGCGCCAGGCGAGAATGAGAAGAGAGGCCGAAGGCAAAAGAAAGCCGAAGCAGCAGCAGCAGAAGACGATGAATAAGAGGAAGCGAGCGGAGAAAGGAGGAGGAAATAGGGAGGGACGTGGGGGAGCGACAAATGGGCGGTGGGTTTTGTCTTTGTCTGGGGGCTGGGCGGCACCGTCCGGTGGTGGCTGGCTGCCTTGATGTCTGACTGCTGGCTTGCTGGCTAGCTACTGTTAGGACAGCGACGACCTGCCATTGCTGCTGCTGCTGCCTCTGCAGTTACTTGTGCCTGCTTCTGCTGCTACTGCTACTTCTTCTACTACTACTACTACTACTACCAGGGCACCAGCTGCAAAGAGGGGCTGGTTCGAACAAGGTACCTGGAAAAGAAGGAATTCGTATGTAGTAGTGCTGGATGCGGCGGCAACGGCGATGGAAACAGGGGCAGTTTCATAGTCGCGATACGACAACGACGAAAACAACGACAACTTCGATGCCACCATAGCCACAGCAGCGAGGAGAGACGATGGGATAGTGGCCGGCCGGCAGGCAGGCGATGAAAACATGGAGATGACGGGAATTAAAGTCGACATTAATATCGTCGTCGTTGTCGTCGTCGCCGTCGTGGGCTTCGTTGTCCGATTTCATCTGGTCGCAGCGAGGGCATGCTGCTGCTACCGCTGCCGCCGCCGCCGGGGCCACCGCCGGGTTGTCACCACCGCAGTAGCAATAGTCGTAGTCAGTAGCCACAACAGGAACCTGCAGCAAGAGGTTCTGCTGGTGGAACCAACCGTTGGACGACGAGGAGGCTGGCTTGTCCAGCAACCGGACCCTGCCGGGCCCATTCGGGTCGGGAGGGGTTTGAGGGCAGCTTTTTCTCCCAGTCGTCCAGCCCAGTCTTCCAGCGGCTCGCCTGTGCGCCGACAGCGGTGACGGTGACGGCGATGACGTACAATGCTTAAACTAGCGGCGGCGCCGCCTGAGGAGAGATAACGACGTCTTCATCAAGACACCGTTCAGGTTTTGTCGTGGCCCCGTGGTCGTTGGTGTCGTCGAGCGGAAGAGCCGAATGGTCTGCAGACGTTTGAAGGCAGATGGACGGACGCGCGGGCGGCGAGCGGGCGGGCTGACAGAGGGATAGAGTGATCGAGAGAGAGAGAGATATAGAGGAGGAATAGGGAGACAGCGAAACAGTCAGTCAGACCGATAGGTAGATACATAGAGCAATAGACAGAGAACAGAGGGGCAAACCCACGAACGGTTGGGTGGTCGGACTTAACTTGTAGCGGCGGGAGGAGGAGTGGTAGAGTCCCAGTTCTTTTCGTAGTGGTAGCAGTGGTAGTAGTAGTAGTGGTAATAACAGCATCAGCAGTAGTAGTAGTAGTAGAATTACTACTACATTAGTAATAATTGTAGTAGCAATACCAATAGCAGCGGTGATAGTCCTTGAGGGACGAAGAAGAAGTCATCGTGCTTAGGCTGAGGTGAGTCTCGTAGTACATATCGTACACGTATCCCTTGTACGGGCGTGTACAACGGTAAACGAAAAAACGAGCAAAACAGAACAAGTAGAAGAAGCAGCAGCAGAGAAAGAAGAAGACGAAAAAGAAGGAGAAAAAGCCAAAGAAAAAGAGAAGGACGATAAAGAGGAAAGAGAGAAAGGTAAAATGAAGAACCCGCCTAACCATCCAGTGACTCTTACTGGGGGCGCGAGCGAAAGCTACGGAAGCTGTGCTGAAGGAGCGCCGAGTGTTGGAGTTCGAACACACGTCAACATTAGCCATTGGCGGCGACAGCAGTTCTTAGAACGAACGGGGCACATAGGCAAAGCGTACGCATATATCGGCCACAGAAACGGGCGTCGCTGTCTCTGTCCGTCGTCGTCGTGTTCGGACTATTCGACTGTGTTTGTTGGAAGACTTCTGTCCGACACGTGAACTTTGTACGACTGGGGGCGGGAGGGTGTCGGCAGGTGGAACCGAACATGTCGAGATGACGTGTCTTTGCGGGCCGGCTCTATTCGTATCGAAATCGGAACATCCGCCGGCCGTCCTATAAACAGAGTGCGGGTCGGGCCTTGTTCTATGCTTTGGTGAACCTTAGCTGAGCCGCCAGGTTCAGGCGACTAAACCGTGCGCGGATACTTGTAAATAAGCTTTCTTGCTGTCATTCTGCGACGTTTTCCTTTCGATTTCAGGCTGCGTATTGCCTTACCATTCTTCTTTTTGCGCCTAGCCAGCAAGTTTTATTTGTAATTCAGTGGCTTTGCAATTTTTTTCATAATAAAGTGCCTATTTTAGTAGCCTTTTTTTAGGTTTTTATATATGCGCGTGTATACCCATATAGCTGCAAAAGATAAGCAGGGACCGCTAGGATGGTACACCCGCCGGATATACATATATACAGACTGGGCCACAATTACGGCAACTTTGAGGGCTGCAGACAAAAAAAAGAAATAAAGACATCAGATATCAACAAAGCAAAAGTTAGCTTATTTTGGTAGGTACACAGTAATGGCTTGTTTATTGAAAAATAAATATATCACTAGAATACTACACTCTTATCTCTTACAGGCCTGCAGTCTCCTTATAACTTTGTCGATTCTTGGTCGTAGGCAAGAAACGTCAAGGTTGTCCCACTGCTCGTAAAGGGCGTACTTAATTTTGACTAAGTTTTGGATTTATAATGAGGGCTGACACAAATGTATACAAAAAATGTATTTTTAATTCGTCCAAAGCGTTTCTTCTCCCTTTAAAGTAACTCCCGTCTGCTGCAATGCACGTGTGTCACCTTCTTTCACACTTTTCGAAACATTTTTTAAACGCGTTCTTTTCGGACTAGAGTTAAGTTACTCCTGCGAGTGTTGTCTTATCTCCTTTACAGTCTCAAAACGTTGTCTTTTTACCCTATTTTGTATACGCGGGAACAGGAAAATGTCGTAAAAGGCCAAGTTTCGGCGAATTGGGGGTTATGAAATTATAGAAATCGAATTTTTCATAAAATAATCCAAAATCAGTGACGATATGTGCGCTATTGCTCACATAGAAATTTTATTTTCGGACATCCGGATTTCAGGCCTCTTGCGCACCCCTCCATTTCCGGCTTCTTAAAAACGGGTTTCCTCACTTCTTTGAACCAAACGTTAAACGCCGCGTTCTAATGAGTAATCCTTCTCAGCAAAACAAACCGGAAGATCTTGGTAGTGCCGGTTCGGTGCGAGCGGTATATCCTTAAAGTCCCCTGCAACGTCAAAACGGTTGAATCCATAAGACTCCTTTTTGTGACGCTGAGCTCCAAGAGCGTGCTCGCAGATTCGGAGTCCCATACACCACTCATAGAGATAGTGATGGATACGAATCTGCGAGGTTTTTGCGGGTCGGGAAGCGCCGCTCTTAGGAACTTGACGTCATATTTGGTGATCTTGTCCTACCGTGCTTTTGCCAGGTTCCTGTTTGGGCCGCAAACCTCGGCATCAAAAACCCAGACCTTGGTAGGTCTGGGTTTTAGATTTTGATCCTGAGCTTTAGTAGGTTTAAATACTTCTTACCAAATAGGTAAGGCATACTCTTAATCTAGTAATGTACAAAGGGCGTTTAGTGTGTTTTTTAAAATGTGCCCCATCGAACGTGTTGTGTAGTTGCTGAGACCAGTGGTCGGCCTATTGTGTAGCGATCTCAACGGATGTTCCCAAGCACTCGCAGAGAAGTCTTGTTTTCGCAAGGTCTTTTTTTAAATGCTCGGTAGTTAGCATCTATTGGATCCCAGGGTGCGTGGAATGTTGTAGTGCTGTTAGAAGAGGGAGGCGGAGTCTGAGGATAAATGTTTGGAGGCAGGGGATGTCCAGACCGCCCTGTGCTGTGTGAGATGGTCTGGGTGGGATGATGAATAAGTGGGAGATGGTAGAGCTTTTATTAGTACTAATTTCAAGGTCTCGGGATTTCAATAGGGGGTCCGCAATATTAAGGAGGATAAGATCATCCGAAAATTGCTAAGCCCATAAGGCGGAAGTCATCTGTAAGTTGGTACCCGATATTAGTTTTATCCAATTTTAAAAGAGTGCTGTTGAGAACTAGATTAAATAAAAAGGGGGAAATTAAATAAAAAAACCCTTCGAGGGGCCGACCTATCTAACCAAGCCGATGAGTTGCAAAGGCTCAACGATTTGACACTGTACTACCCTTGAGTCCCTGCTGAACACATCTCTACCACCCAGCGCACGGGAACATGGCATTACTTCCTATTTCTAAAGGAGGCCTCGGTGTACCAAATTTACTGACCCTGGCCGGGCCTGCTATAGTGTCATCAATGCTAAGCCCCAAAAACAGGGCAATCCCCCTTCTAGATACAGCCGGAGTCGACCAGTTTAAAAACCGCTTAGCTTATCTTCAGAAGAACCTTGAGGCGCGGTGCGGAGGTAAGCCTAAAAACGTACTATCCCAGCGTGACTGGAGTGTCCCTTTGCACGATGAAGTACAACGACGTCTCTTTAACGAAGCTGCCGACAACACGACCAGGGCTCGTCTAAACGCCGTATCCGCCAAAGACCTCAGGTGCCTGGTTACACGCGCTTCCCAGTGCCCCCATAGGCACCCTTCTTGATGATGAGACGATTCGAATAGCAGTAGGCCTACGCCTAGGGGCAGACCTAGTAACCCCTCATCGGTGTCAATGCGGTCACCCCGTCGATAAACTAGGACATCACGGACTATCGTGCATCATCAGCGCAGGACTGACGCTCGAGACATGCCGCTATCAATGAGACCTTTAGCAGAGCCCTTAGGTCGTGCGGTCGTCCGTGCATCCTTGAACCCCCAGGCCTCTGCGCGGAAGACGGCAGACGTCCAGACGGGATGACACTTACACCATTTGAGCGAGGCAAAATGCTGGTTTGGGACCCAACCGTTACCGACCCTTTAGCCCCTTCTATGGTCGGTGGCGGCGCATCCGAAGCTGGTTATGCAGCCCACCTTGCGGAGACTAGCAAGTTGAGAAAATACTCATCAATCGGGTATCCCCACGAATTCTGCCCTCTCGCGTTTGAAACCCTGGGTGCTCCTGGCGTTCGGATCAAGCAGCTGATCCGCAAAGTCGGCACCTTGTTAAACCTGTCATCCGGTGATAACAGGTCGTCGTCCTTTTTTAAACAACGTCTGGATCTTGATATACAACGTGGAAACGCTGCCACCGTTCGGGGCACACTTCTGAGGTGGTGTCGGCCTGACCTCATCGAAACGGACACGTGACGAGGGATTACTAACTTTAAATAAATTTGTCGTCCGGAAAAGACGGTCCCCTTAAAACAAAGTATATATATATATATATATATATATATATATGCAACAGACACTCCTTTATGCACACACGTTTGCATTCGAATCGGTCGCTTTTTTGGTTACACACTTATTAAAATTCTTAATTACTCTATCAACCGTTGGACGCAAGTAGATTTCATTAAATTCATTTTAAATTCCAAGTTCATATCAAAGTTTGTGCAAATACTGGGGGTGTGTGCGTCCAGCTCTAACTCTTAATATGTTCTATACAGAATAATCCTGTGGGTGAGAATGTGGACGTCTTGGAAGCCGGCAAGCCTTGCCAATTATTTTAGAAACGCCGTTTTTTTGCCATCTCTGCACAGGTACCGTTTTGCGGCCAGGCGAGATTCAAATCTCTGAGGCGCGCAAACCTCTGTGGGCTCCAACAAAGCTTGCTAAGTCCTATGCCGCACCCTGCGCATATTTACTGAAGATGTCAGTCGCAGCCGCCATAGACCAACGTTCTCGGAAATAAGGGGTTTGAAATCCACATCTGAAACCTACTGACCTCAATACCTATCCGACTCTCCTCAGAAAGACAGCATGGCTTTTACCTTAAGATGCGTTATATGGCAGCTCCAGGCATAGTTGAACCCACTTGTCCTCAGTCTTGGCCATTCCGCTAATACCATCACAGCGTCTCTACTTTCCTTAGCTTTCGCTAAGGAACACAACAAAAATCGAATAGCTAGATTGGAACCTATTGTGATCTGTTATTCGCATCTGCCAGGACGACGCTACTCCTTGGAACGATGTGTCAGCCCCGCAAGGTCTCATGGTTGTAGGGTATATATATATATATATATATATATATATGGCACAAAACGAACGTATTTTTGAGCCGTCCAGTAAGCATAAGTGTTAAAATATAAACTCCCTTTCTGATAACCGAAGTCTAACTTTAGTCATCCTTGCCAGAAATGCAAAGGCCTACGACCATTCTCATACGCATACTGTGTACAAAAAAGAAAAATGCGAATTATACATATATATATATATATATATATATATACCGCTAACCTTAGTCCTCAAAACAAAAATGGAGGCGCCACAAATGTATGTATATATATACCCCCTCAAATTGCTAACCGTAGTGCTGGCGAGAAAAATTGCAGCAGAATGGTGAGATCATAAAGAAGCGAAGGAGTGACTCAGGCTGCTCTCGTACGGCAGCCGATTCCGCTGCTGCTGCTGTTGTTGCTGGCACAGCGTTGGCTGTGCCGGACTCATTGCGGGAGCCTATCGAAAGAAGGAGGATAGAGCAACCAATGGCATTGCGGCCAGCTGTTGAAGGTCGAACGGATGGGTGCTTGCTAGTGGTTGGCAAGAAGAGACGTCGGGCCTTTCGTTGGGGGCAGCTTTGGGAAGCGTCTGGGGAGTTCTGGGGGGAAAAGAGGACATGCCCACATCTGTGGGGCAAATGTGCTATTGAGCTCTTGTCGATGACTGCATGAGCCCTGCCCTGCATGTGTAGCATCTCCAGCAAATAGAGAACGAGAGAGAAGAAGGAACTGAGAGGCTCCATCGGCACCAAATATTGCACAATAGCCAAATAAATGACCAAACTTCTCCGCTGCTTCTAGTGCCGCTGTCGGATAGTCAGTACTCAACTATCCGACGAGCTGAGATTCACTGTCGATTGAAAGCAATGGACGACCACGACAACGATCACAACACCCACAGCAGCAGCAGCAACAACAGCAACAGCAGCAATAACGAGGATCATGTGTAAGGTTCTGGGGTAACCATCTTCACCCTAGTCGCTACTGCCCTTCCCCCCGTCATCAGGCAATAAATATGTAGAGCCTCTTCCGAGACTCATGGCGGACGGTTGAAATTTCATTTTCACCAAGAACCTTGCCTACTTACCGATAGACACTGATCTATCTAGTAGATTTGCTGAATTTTTGCTGCTATCGCCACTCTGTATATCATTCATCGCTAGTGTAGATATGGCTCAAATCGTTTTATAGCCTGTACGGGAATATATATATATATATATATATATATATATATATATATGTACATACATATGCATATATATACATACATTTATGTAGGTTTTCCAGAACCGTATGTACTTATTTTAAGGTTAGGTAGAACTTAAAAACAAAAATAGTATTTTCCAATGGAAGGAGGGAACGGTGATAATAAAATTTTTTAACGTAGCTATATCGCCTATTACATGGTTTTGCAAATATCTACGTTTGCGGCAGAACCATTCAGCATAATCTGAATGACACCAGGTGCAAGCGGAAGGCGAATAGCCAGGTTAAGGAAAGTCATTAAAAGTCGATATGTTGTTATGTTTTACGATGAAGCTTTTGCGTGCAGATCCGTAAAAAGTTGCAATTACGAAAAAAATGTGCGCATAAAAGGCTACTCTTAGGCAATAGCAAATTGAATGCCCATTATTTTTGTACCAAACTGATGGTGCTGCGTTACGTAGTTGCTGAGGAACTAAGCCTTTTCGGTGGTTCTGTCAAAGCAGCTCAGTCGGCAACTACGCTAACGCAGCATCATCGACTTTTTAGGATTTTCCTTAACCTGGCTATTTGCCTTTCGCTAGCTTGCATCTGGTGCCATCCAGATTATGCAGATTTTTTCGCCCAACACGCCGGTATGATTTGGTTCCCTCATGCGTTGCTGGACGGGCGATCTACAGCAAACGTAGATTTTGCACATTTATGTTAGAGAAAAAAGGGCAGAAAAACGTATTTAATAAATTTCATCCTCATTTCTAAGCAACAAGATTCCGCTCCCTTATGCCATTGGGAGAAATATTTTCTTGCCGAGTTCAACCAAACCTTTAAATAAATACATACTGTTATGGAGGACCATGCATATATATATATATATATATATATATGTGTGTGCGTGTTAGAGATGATACAGATTACACGATTTTCCGCATAACTTGCTTTCGCACTCGGACGATATTACATGCAACCCATTTTGTATACATGTCTTCATATGAAGTCCATGTAATGCAAATCCGATGACGAACTACCTGTTTTTACAGCATGGTTTCTTGCCGTAGTTTGAGGTCATCGCTCTAGTTTTATAAAAATCGTATACACAAATTCAGTAGTGGCGGTGGCTTAGGCGGCTAACGCACAGTTCGAAACGGGGCGTTGCCATGGCAACCACGGTTAGCAAAACAATCGCTAGTTCGAGCCCCGGCCGTGCTGGTTGTATTTGTTGGACGTGGTTGCCATTGCCCTGCTGCTACACACTTCTGCTGGAGAAAGCCTATATAAATTCAGTACGAGAACGCTATAACGATGGATGCATTTAAACGATATCGTGCCACATGCAACTTAGCGCATTACAAGCGTCTAAAATGTGGTTGTCAGAGCGTTAAAAAATGCCAATGAAGATCGCAAACTTATATTCACATTCAGCAAGATGATTTCGTTAAAGCATAAGCTCTTCTGAAGTCCTTCACAAGATGTGGGGTCGAAACTAATAGATAGACATGCCGGTTGCCGCTAGTTCCGTAGACCACTAGCACTCGTTTTAGAAAACTGGTTTTGATTGTGTCAAAAACTTCCAGATTCGCTTTCCAGAGTAGGCGCCGTATGATCTGTATCCCATAAGCAGCGGTCGGTACAATATTTATACTAAAAGGGTTAGAAGCGACATCCAGCGAAAACCTATGAGGCTCTGGGATACAATGAAACGACAGAATACCCTTGCGAGCTCTTACTTCAATATGTTTAATAAAATGAAAACGTTGAAAAGACTACTTGAAGATATTACAAATGCTGACAAAATCTATTGGTGCTTAGTTCAAGCGAAATTCATCTTTTTCGGCTAGCCTACCTCCGCGGGGAACATTTATCGCTTTAATTTTTGATACATTTAGAACTAGAGCTTTGAGGTCAACAAACGTTTGCTAAGATTATCGTCTCGTAGATAGCGGGCTAAGATTATCGCCTCGTGGAACTCCTGTAGTCTGATTAATTGAGGTTCGTTCACTTACCTCGTCGTCGATGATTGCAGATCTCTCCTGCAGCATAGCTTGTAAGAACTTTAGCATTACCGCTGGAAAACCATATAAAGCTACTTTTTCTAGGTCTATTGTTCGTGACGCTGTATCAAAAGCCGTCTTAAAGTAAACGAAAACAGCAAAGAGAAACTTACGTTTAATTGGGGGGGGGCGTTTAAATGCTATTGAGAGAAACAGCGCAAGCCGTTATCATCGACCTCCTTCGCCTAAAACCATGCTGCTGCTCTGGCAAGCACTCGGTACTTCAAAAAATCTTCCAGTCGACGCTCTATTAATGCAGATATAATTTTGTAAATAGTGCTTTTTTTGCTGTGTCACGGCACGACGAGGGTGTTGAGGGACACCCTTTTCTCTTCGGTATCGCACTTAGGAGGCTAGCTTTCCTTTCTTTAGGCAAGTAGGATGTCTTCCGAATCTCGCTGAAGAGGGCAACGAGGCAAGAAGCCAGAACAATCGCCTGTTCCAGATGTTAGCTCTACAATATGTTTGGACCCGCAGCCTTTCTTGACGTCGCTTTCATTATCGCATTCACAATCTCCGAGATACAGAGAGGGCGAACCAGCTTCTGTCGAGCTTCGGTTGTCTTTTAACCTCAAACGGAGACATACATGGAGGTGCAACTGGGGACCGTTGATAAGCTGGCAAACATCGTTCGAAAATAACTATCCAGTCTTTCAGAGGATACCCCAAAGGGTGTTAGGCGCGTGTCGGAGCGCAGCCATTCATGTGAATGAAGCTGGTATCTCTGAGGAGCTTGCTTTTCGCCGTTGTCTTTTGCTCTCCGCACCGCCTTTTTATAAAGCCAACTGGTATTCCTATGCGGAAAGGTGATTTTCGGGTAAATTTTTGCCAGGATATACGTTTATATCATACAGTATTTCAGGAATCGGCGTTCCTGGAGATACCAACTGGTTTTTCGAGGTTTGCTTTCGCGAGTTGAGGACGCACGGTGTGCAGTATAACATTTTAAATTTGTGTTGCATATAATTAGACTATCAGGGGTTTAGGGGCAGGGTTTTCCCTGGCCCTACTCCCTGAATGTCGCTGAGGTTCAGTAAACGAATTGAGTCAATGGTAGCGTTTAACCGTTGTCGCTTTTGGCCTGCTGCCTGATGCATCGTGAGCGACATTGCAACAGGAAGATGTCATCTGGTACCAAAGGCCAGAATGTTTAACTGCAGGCCTTCGTATCTGATGCTATGGTGTCTGGCGTTTGTGGCAAATGTATCTTTTGTAGACCTTCCTTGTGGAGCTACATAGGTCGGTTCCTCGGCTGTGGAAACCACCCGCATACTACGGGACGCTAACGTGCTCATAAGTTTGCCTTTTCTAACGTTGTCCGGTTTGTCAACGGGACAATTAAGGCCCCCGCAAAGCACTGTTATTTTGTTAAGGTCAATCTTATCCAAACAATACACTAGCTTTTCCAATTGGTCGGATATAGCTTACAAAGGACAAGAAGACGCAGTTATATTTGTGGAACTTTTTCTTTAAAGCCTGGTGCCCCCTTACGCTCAAGCTAATTTAGCGCGTAGGTAGAAGTTTTAATTTTTCGACAGGAGAGAGTTTTAATTTTTCGAGAGCATCCGAATTCTTGCGTCAGAGGCTGTCGCTCGACATTCAACTAGGCAATGCAGCGTCTGTTCGGGGCACATTGTTGAACTGGGCTAACCCTGGGTAAGGGAACCCGTGATCACATGTTCGCGCGGAGACAATTGTCCACTCCAAAGTGCTAACATAGCGAAGTTATATTAAGTATAAATAAACAATGCTTGTGGGCGTTCGTGCAAGTACAACGCAGTTGTCCTCTAGTGTATAGACTACGTTTATTCCACTGAGCTTTTTTTTTATATATTACACCAACTCCACCGCTTGCTCTTCCTAGACCTTTACTCTGTTGTCCAAGACACTCTGTCAGATACCAACCGGAAAATACCGTTGGTTCCATGGTCCAGGCCTCAGTGAGGACCAGCGCGTCGTATTGTGTATTTATAATCAGAGGAAGGAAGACCAAGGTTGATTTTATATTTTCGCGATTCCATTAAAAGAAAGTAAGTTGAATTGCTGTTTTCGGCTGGGTCTTGAAAGATGTTTTGCCACTATACTACCCGCATGTCGAGCCCGGTGGCGTGGTGGATTGAATCTGCGCTTCGCAACCGGAGGAGACACATAAGTGCGCGGGTTCGAGCCCCACCTTGTATTTATAAGGATCCGTCTATGAAGCAATGTGAAAAACAGTTCCGTGGACGTTAAATCTTGGCTGAGGGTCAGCCCGAAAACTTAACGATACTACCCACATGCCCGTGTTTCGATCACGAGTGCCCTTCACTCTTACTTTCTCGCGAGTATTTAGAATCGCCTCATTCGTGGAGACATAAAGCGCTTCTCGTAGGTACGTATAAATTGAGTGTCGAAGTGCATCTAGTACCTCGAGATTTTCAGAGTGCTTTTTGTCTTGAGGGATTTCGCACCTTCTCTGAAGCATTGTATCAGCTTGCGGTACAACATGACCCCGTGTTGTTTAAGTCCCAGACGGACCTCTGCTAGAAACCTGCTGCCCCCACAAAGGTCAAAATAACATGCTCCGTTGCCGTTATAACATTGGTATTTAGATTTTAGTTTTTACTCGAACTACTTCGGAGACTCCATAGAATGTGAGAGAAGCTAATATGGCTGCTTCTGATATAGATGGGTGCACATCCGAAATCTTGTCTTTTACTGAGGAGCGAGTTCCGCCTATTCTCGCAGATACCTTAACACACACCAACTTCTGTATCGATAGCAATGTACCTCTGTCAACCTCGTCTTCGACGGCAATAACACGCTCTCATTTCCAGTAATTCGCAGTTCGTCAACGTTGTCTTTGCCTTAGCAATACAGTGACATATGTCATCAGCTGCAAATAATACAGCCACCTGCTTGGCTAGTACTATCTTTGA
Organism: Dermanyssus gallinae; assembly: GCA_003439945.1. Classification (NCBI taxonomy): domain Eukaryota; kingdom Metazoa; phylum Arthropoda; class Arachnida; order Mesostigmata; family Dermanyssidae; genus Dermanyssus; species Dermanyssus gallinae. The sequence continues at coordinate 42,446 of QVRM01000377.1, forward strand.
CTCACGCAATCATTTAGTGCGCGTCACCGTTTGGAAACTGTCATCGTTGATCTGAATTTCCCTTTCCTATTTTCAACTAGCGACTATTGTTGTATCGTCCCCCTCCTCAACGAGTGTTCTCTGCACCTCGACCTGAGATTACCTCGTTAACGACCTCTCGGTTATTTCGCTGGCAACCTCCGTACTCGCTGGAGAAGAATCAACCTGCGATACATGCACACCTTTCTTGCGAGTGTTTTCCACTGGGCTTGATGCGGAGCGCTTTCCACAACTCGTCTTTAGATGACAAGTGGGACGACCGCATGCATCGCTGATTGCCCTAACAAAGCGTTCATTTGACGCCTTGATCTGCATGCAGCACCTGCTTACAAACAAGATATTGTTTGTTTACAGGCAGACGCAGGCCGGGCTGGGTATGGCGCTAGATATTATGACGCTGAGTATAGTGTTCTATAATGATGACTGCGTACCGAATGATGACTGTGAGTGATAGTTAACTGATGTGCAGGGTGATAAAGATGATGAAGGTCTTTACTAATAATGATGACGTCCAAGGTATTAACTGATGGAGAAAGTAAAACACAAAAACGATACTGACGAATGTGGTGAAGGTGTACTAATGACAATGACACTGGAGGTGGTAACTGATGGAGAAAGCAAAATACATAGATGATGTTGACGGTTAGGGTGGTGATGGAGACAACGATGACACCGATGGCGATAGTGAAGATGAGGCTGATGATAAAGGTGATGATGGCGCTGACGGCAAGGCGCTGATGAGAGCAAAGGGCGAGAGGGTCGCTGGCAAGTGATGATGGAGCTGAGTGGGGCTGATAATGATTGCTTGAGAAGGCACTACACGTATAGTAAATTCGTATCTAAGTAAGCGGCAGAGTTTTATGCTAGTCGACTCTTCTAGTCTTAGGGTTGCTAACCTCGCGGATGGTTAAGGATTTCTTCGTCAAATGCCAACACCCCCTTTTCAATAAAGGAGACATTTCCGCCTCCCTATTTCATTGGAAAAAAAATATTTTTTTGCCGAGTTATACCTTTAAAGTTTGTTAGGACGAATTAAGGCGAACTTCCTCGCAGTGATGCAAAATGCTGACGACCGCGCCGTGTTTCAATAATTATTGCAGGATTGCTTCTAAATGAGTATGTGTCATGCCGGCGTCCAACGTGCGGTTTCTCGTGTTAGGCTATCCGTTGTTTTCCTTGCTCCCGTCTCGCTGATAAACTCTCTCTCTCTCGACGTTTGTTATTTTCGACAAGCTTCGACACAATTTTAGTAGCCACAGTTATATTCGATAAAGAATCACTGCTATCTTTAATGGACGGGGAAAAAAGCAGTCATATGTACGCTCCATTCGGAAAGTGAGGTAGTGATTTAGCGTCTGCAGTTGTGACTATTTGGAATTGCACATTAGCTTAGAGTTATTATTAAACTCCCTTTCAATGAGCACTGGTAGGTTAATTTTAAAAATCACAACTATTTTATATATATAATATATATATATATATATATATATATATATATATATATGTATACTTTTTTTTAAATAATTTTGCTATACTAGCACATTGGAGTGGACAATTGTCTTACCTCACTTAAGAATCACCTTACTTAAAAATGTACGATTTAAATTAAAATACTGCCTTATAGATTCTAAGAACTAAATACCGATAATCCATTTGTATCGAAAATGGACTGGAATACTTGTGGACTGTTTCGGTTTTTCCAAACAGAATGTTTAACAACCATCTGGGCTTCGTGGAGAAATGACCCTAGTGGCATAAGTATAGCCTATGTAATATTTCGGAAGCCCTAATGCACGATGTTTATTTTCCACTCGTACTTCAATACGTACGGAATAGCGCCTACGGGTACCGCGTGGTTAAACGCCTTATTTTGCGGTCCAACAAGGAGTGTAGGCTGCCAGTTAAAACTTAAATTAAGCATTACTTTCTTACGCTTATAGACAATATGTGGTAAGCCTAGAGCATAGTTATTAGAAAACAATGTGAAACGTACAGGTGCAATATCAAGTATCCAGCGTAATGTGATGCTTTTCTATTGCAGAGGTAGGGCCTGTTCTTCTGATGAGTTAGGGTTGAACGCTTGTTTGCATTTAAGTTGCGGGCTGTTCGTCCTGAGTGCATAGCGTTGCTCGCAAAACTTACCAATACCGCAATAAATCGAAATTAGGTAAATACATATCATACAACGATGTAAAATTCATATAAACAACAAAGATTATATATATATATATATATATATATACAGGTAGTTTAATAAGTTCTTAGAATGAAAACCGAGAATTTTCTAAATCATGTTTTTAAATTTTTCTTATTCGATATACTCCCCGAGAAGCTCAATACACTTTTCCCACCGAGATTTCAGAGCTTTCATACCTCTTGAGTAAAATTCCGCGTCGTTAGACTGAAAATAGGCATTGACAGCAGCCTTAACCTCTTCATTGCTGGAAAAACGCTTTCCACCGAGACTATTCTTCAAATGTCCGAAGAGGAAATAATCAGAGGGGGCCAGGTCTGGAGAATAGGAGGGTTGTTCAATAAGTTCGAACCTCAGTTGGGCCAGTTTTGCCGATGCTTGCCGGGACTTGTGTGCAGGAGCATTGCCCTGGTGAAACGGGACAACCTTCTTCTGCAAAGCGGGCCGTTTCACGATGAGTTCTCGCTAACGGCAGTCCAACCGTATTGCATACTATTCTCCTGTGATCGTTTTACAGCTCTCAAGGTAGTCGACCAGCATTATTCTACGTTGGTCTTAAAAAACTGTAGCCATCACCCTTCCGGTCAATGCGGTTGTCCGCACCCTCTTCGGAGGTCCTTCATCAGGTGCACACCATTGGCAAGATGCTTCTTGGGTCTCGGGAGTGTAGTGATGAACCCGGCTTTCATCGACGGTCATGAATCTGCACCAAAAATCCGACAGATTGTTCGACATCTTGGCCAAATTTCGCTGTAAAGCCAAAACAGGCGCGTCTTTTTGGCCTTGGTTGAGCAAATGCGGCAGCCATTTTGCTTCTAAGCTCTTCCATCTTCAAGTTTTCGTGTAGGATAAAATGCACACTGCCTAAACTAATCTCTAATGCCTCCGCTATTTCCTTAATGTTCATTCGCTTATCTGTGCCAAGAATTTTTCGCACTTTCTCTACGTTTTCCTCATTAGTTGCCGTTTTTTGGCCTCCTGGGACGTAGTTCATCCTCGCTGCTCCTGCGACCTCTTTTTAACACATTAATCCAGTTGGAAACAGTGGCAAAACATGGCGCAGAGTCACTGTACGTCTCGTCTAACTCAATTTTTACTTGGGTCGCATTCCAACCTTTAGAATGAAAATGCTTGATAACCACTCCAAACTCTTTTTTCTCCATTTTTAAAAATCACGCCGATACGTTGCACGGGAAAAGCTATCAAACGAAATCGCAACGGCCAATCACCATAATATATTGAGTGCTAGCAGTCGAAAAGTTGAAGTTCCTATTAGCGCTGAAAGCGTGCCAAAATTCGAATTCTAAAAAGCTCATTCTAAGAACTTATTGAACTACCTGTATATATATATATTTATGCGCATCCCGCCTACTGTACTAAAAAAAGCTTATTCTGTCGAGTCATACGACCCCTCAATGTCCACTATGAATTCTTTGACACACTATTTCTTTGCATAGAGTCTGCCCAAAAACTATATATATATATATATATATATAAATCTGCACGGAAGCAAAGGCGGCTGCAATTTGCGTTGGCGTGTCGTTTCATAACAGAAAAAGATTCAGTTACGTGCGATTATACGTGCGTAAGACAACACACACAAGTATATCATACAAATACAACAAAGTGTGTCGAAAATTTATAAAAGAGTCCGGTAGAGCGGTTTACCGCGGTTTTTTTTTATTTGTCAGTAAAGCTATGCCTCCGCCAACGCCGAGAGCATGCAGTGTCTCCTTAAACGGCCACTGACTGCCCGATGCGAGCGCTCCTAGACGAGGCACCGCGGCCTACAAGGTCGTATTCCGTTAGGTGCATTTGATGGAAGATGGAAGCAAAAACGGCCCTAATATGGAACAGAAAATGGAGAAATGGCTGCCGCCAGGTCGCGTGTAGAAAACGATCCTAATTTTTATTCTTGGCGGGAAAACGACCCACCATAGGTCGGCGCCCTACACCCAGCGAACAGCCGGCGGTAGGTACAGATCAGCCAGCAGCGGCTGAGCCAGCCGACTACCCCCCTCTGGAAGTTCCCGATTGTTCCTACGTATCCGTAATGAAACTTCGATGAACGTGAACCGCCGGCGGGCGGGCGGGCGGGGGGCGGACGCCTCGACGGGGGCACCAACTCCAGCTGATGTTGTGGAGTCACACGGCTCGATGGACAACAAACCCCAAAGCACGCCGCACGCAGCGCGTAGCTTGGCTGCGCATCAAGAATCTCCATGATCACGTTTTATCCGCGAATCCATTAAGGCAACATCTGGCTAACAAGTGCCGACCACCTCCGGGTAGGTAGGTACGTAGGTAGGTACATCATACAAACGAAAGGAAACAAGAGCAAATTGTTCGGGGAACGAGGGGTGATCTAATGCTGATCGAACGTGGAACGTGCTCGCGTTAAACGGAGGTGATACGCATTTTGGCCGCGACTGGCCGCCGTAACCATCTAAATACGCTTAGAAATACTTGCATGCATAGGTGGTGGTGGTGGTGGCGGGTAGAAGTTCCCTTTAGGACATGGCGTTTAATAACGAGCGTAAGTAACCTCGGTATAAGAAATTGAGTGAAAGTGAAGAATTTCCTTCGTCCGCAAACTATACCTCAATTGCGTCAGACTAATGTGTGAAGCTGGACGCGGTGTCATGTAAACACCTGTCTGGTCTGGTTGTCGCGGTATTCGCGGTGAGCGTCTTTATCGGATGAGAACGCAAACAAATAACGTGGTTGTAATGGTTGTCGTGTTGTTTTTGTAGCGGCAGCTAGCGATCTGTAATCTGTACGAGATACACGTACGCCAAACTATGCTGAGTTGAGTTTGACTGCAACATAGCTGGAGCAGAGCACGAGCACACCAAAATCCGTACTCCAATGTGGGAATACATGCATGAGTAGCAATCGAATTGCTATATGTATGCAGATTGGATATCTTGCACATCTATGTTCACATGCGGTTCACCGCAGGCAGCGAGGCTGTGTCAGATAACTTGTGGCGATAAATCTGGAGCAACAAGCTGTGTATTTGTCGTTCTCGGCAGACTGTTACTGCTGTCCAGCTTACAGTCTACCACCCGATTGGCCGCTATGGAAGGTCGATGGGGAGGACGGGAGGGATGGGATCTTGATGCGCGTTTGAGCTCATGAGTTGTGAAAGTGTCTGTGTACCTGCTTGTCTGCTGCTATTTCCAGGCAACAATGATGAAGTGATGAAGCCACAAGGTAAGGCTAAGGTAGCAAGCAAAGACAGTCATAGTGTGCATAAGAATAACAGAGTGAGTTCAAACGTCGAGCACCAGAAACAACGTAAACTCCCTGCAAAGCTTTTGTATGCCGATCATGGGAGTGATGGTGATAATCTCGATGACGACTGCAACTATGATGATCATGATGATGGTGCTGTTTATCGTCTCATGTGCATTGACTGTCTCCTATTTGGACGGCTTGTGCTGACACAACACCTTCTTATGCTTACAAAACGTGCTGTGTGGGGTGGCGACGCCTCAACCCTGCAGAGCAACAACAACAGCAACAACAGCAACAACAACAACAACAGCAACAGCAACAACAACAACAACAACAACAACAACAACAACAACAACAACAGCAACAACAACAACAACAAAAACAAAAACAACAACAACAACAACAACAACAACAACAACAACAACAACAACAACAACAACAACAACAAACAACAACAACAACCGTCGAAAGCGTCACATCTGCCAATGCTATTTCTTTTTTATTTTATTTATGAGATTCTCTAGACTAATAGGCACATGCACATACATACATATTTACATAAATACATACACACAGGGCATACGTACGTCAGCGCGTGCATTGCCATTGATAGCACGGCCGCGTTTTTTGTGAGCTAGCGTACAGGCAAGCTTTGCCTTCATTGGGGGCTGCGTAGTTTCTTGCGCGCCAGCTACTTACGCTACAGATTACAGCAATATGCAGGCTCAAGAAGCTGATGACGATCACGCTGCTGACGGCTGTTAACTACGTCGCCAACAACCCAATCTCGATATAAGTCGAGTGTGCCACCGGAGGCCAATTACAGCCAGCGTCTGGCCAGCACGTGGCTTTACAACCTGCCTTCGTCGTAATAACTTGTCTAGCAACTTATTTAATTTTACTGATAGCTAATTATAATTAAAAAAAAACAACGTGTAACCTATTTACCGTTGAGCTGTCGGTGTGCTCGCGTGATCGCGCCACACCGTTTGCAGTATGTATATGTGTAAAATTCAGCAAATAAGGCTAAGAATTCATACCCGCTTATTGGCAGAACCACCACCGTCTGCCCTTGCAGAGTCCAGTGTGATAGTCGGTAATAATGGTAGACAATGATGTTTGCATAGTTTGCTTTTATTTAATTGTTATTGCAATTAATCGAGCACGAGGTTTAGTGCAGCCTGTTTATTAGTATTACTCGCAATGCGTTGCACGCTTGTACAGTACAACGCCGTCGTGGGCAATCCCACGTGACTACTAAACGTTTACCAGCATTGCGCCCATGTGAATTATTAGATGCCGAAAGAAATGTCTATCCTAAACGTACGTACATATTTCATAGTTCCAACGAACGCCAGTAGTAGACTGCCTACTGCCGGCATTTATATGCAAAAGTCTACGTTGATACTTGCCAGGCACACGTGTGTGAGACGCATGTTCTTGAGTACGAAACTGAAAAACTCGCATGTTTAGTCAAGAGCACGCGCTTCGTGTGGGTTTTACTTTTGTTCGTTTGTAAATGTTATGGATCGTTAAAGGCAAAACAAAATAAGCGTGTTATGCACAACAGGTGGCTACGGTTACGGGTTGCTTTTCAGAGACCGTGTTATAACTAAAATGTTGATACCTTTTATGACAAATTATCTTATACATGTAAACTAACTAATACAGGAATATATATTTATACATATATATATATATATATATATATATATATATATATATATATATATATATATATATATATATATTTATATATATACTGTCTGGCAACAATTTGATGTTTGTTTATTCACCATTATTGGTAGATTCTCACAGTATTTACGAGCTATTCCGCTCAAGTACGTCAATTACAGCAGCTGTTAATGAGCTGGTGTTCAGTTCTATACATTTCATAACGTGATATCGGTCGATTTCAATTTCACCACAATATTTACAAACACATTCGTTGATTTGGAAACACTTTTCCTTTAGGCAGAGGTATTGGTGGTATCCGTGCCAGGTTATTTTGCAAATTATTGCTCTGTTCTGTTGCAGATCTTTTTTTCATCTGTTGCTAAGAAAAGCGGGTCCATCTGTAAAATTGTTGATTACAAAGTTCCAGTTTTGCCGTTCTCTGTGTTCCTTGTATGCCTCAAGCGCTTCGGGATTAAATTGGTAATTACGGTGCTCTAGGTCTTCTATTAATGTGGACTCGTTGCACATTTGCAGCACCAGCGTAGACGAGGCAGTTTTTGATAAGCCAAGCGCTCTTTTAAGAAACATAGTTTTAATCTTGTCGATATTCTTAAGGTTGTCTAATGTTAGCTTGGAGGATATAGGTCTGAGGCAATATGATACTGTGGAAAAGATCTTGAGCTTAAATATAGTGAGTACAGTCTTAAGGTCAACTTGCCGGAGATCCTTCAACATCATGGTTAAGGACACCGACTTTACTCTAATTTTTTCAATATTTCTAGTAAAACACTAGACATATTGAAGAAATAAGAAGAGTAAAGTCGGTGTCCTTAACCATGATGTTGAAGGATCTCCGGTAAGTTGACCTTAAGACTGTACTCACTATATTTAAGCTCAAGATCTTTTCCACAGTATCATATATATATATATATATATATATATATATATATATATATATATATATATATATATATATATATATATATATATATATCGTGTGTAAATGCTGCTCTCTCTGTTTAACTGAAATTGATCCGTCGTTGCAGAGCGTGAAACGTCAACTTTCAGAAGTTAGAAAGATGTTTTTTCCAGAACGCTCTAGTAACTGCACTCTGTTCGTCGCAGTACAAATTCATTTTGTGAACGCTGCAGAGCAACCAATAAAACCTAGCGCAACGGAACACATGGACACAGCAGCCGTGAACAGCCATTTTTTGCTCCTCGCTGGAGGTCATTCCTAAAGGCAGAGGCGACGCACTCTGTTTATCCTTTTTGACCATTTTCTTCAGATAGACCATCAGGAAAAAGCTAGCTGCTGCGAATATGGGCTATATTTTCAAATTCAGATTCAGAACGTGTTTATTTGCAAAAGTGCATTACAAATGCTTAAGTTTTAAACAAAAAAAATATATATATATATACATATATATATATATATATTTATGTGTATCAAGGTATACATTTGTATATATATATATATATATATATACATATATATATATATATACATATATATTGACCCGTTTAAATTCTCAATCTTATTTAGTGATCTGGGTGGCCTTATCAATGACTACTGCTCCTGCGTTCGTATCACTCTACACCGTTGACCTCACAGTACATGGTAGATTCTTCACAGAGTTTAAAAGATCTCTGAGGACGCACAACGGTTTAACAACTAACGTGTCGAAGACAAGTGTTATAAAGTTCAGAGCCGGAGAGACTCTGAGGATAAAAAGTGGGGTTGAATGCACCATTTTTATGGAGACATCTGTGCTCCCCGTTTACCAATTTAGGAGTAGCCGGTTTAGATCTCGAACCCACAACTTGCCGAATGCAAGGTAATGGCTTTGCTACTAAGCCACTTGGCTCGACAGGCTTAGCTTGGATGCTTGCTTTTGTTGAATCTCTCTCGGAGTTTACTGATCCTGGGTGTTAAGCTACCGCCAAGCGGCATATCGTTCGCGGCCCACATACCTCAGCGAGTTGTAGTAGCAGAGTAGCATTGTGGCCACCATTTTATTCCCGCTACCACAGAAGCTTTCAGTAAGGACAGCCATAATGCTGCTAAACTCGAAGGTCGCCTCGGTGGCATCATAAGGTATCACACTAGTTTGGAATACCTATGCGCTCAGCAGCTTGGCGCTCTCGACACAGTGCACGTGGCAACGCTTTTTAAGAGGGATTTGGGTCTCCCTAGAATCACACAGACAGGCTATTATAGTCAATCGATAATATATGTGAGCAATATACGCAAGATAACTCAATAAACGCCTTTCAATAAGGATCTGGTAAGGTTTTCCTGCTTTTGCCTACAGCTTTACTGCAAGAGTTTCATAGGAATTTTGAACAGAAGTAGGTGAACTGCTAAAAGCGTTCTACACAACAACGGCAATGTTGGACAATGCATAAAAGGAACCACTTTTCGAGCAGCGCCACGTTCTCACTTGCTTCTCCGTCCATGGATTCCGCCACAACGATGAGTTTGCGAGAGTGTCGCTGTTTATTTCGCGGTCTTATTTGCACCAATTGAGACACGTCGATTAACGCCAGCTGTTTGGGTGTTGGATCGGTAATCTTTTCCGGATATGAATGTACAACACACTTTATAAATGTCCAAGAAGAACGAAACCGAATGCCGTTTTTGAGACTTAGCGAAAGCGTGCACTGTAACGTTTTAGCAACTCTTTATATATATATATAACAAACTAAAATTATAAGGGGCGCTTCTGTCCAACATGTTGTAGCAATATTATATTTACTCGACTGTCCCATTTTTCGTTAATGCACTTTCCCCATAAATATATTCTAATAACGTTATCTAATGGACCGTCTATGTTCTTTTATCTGATTGTTATTGACAACACTTGTTGGCAAAAAATACTCCCTCCTTGCGCCAACTTCCTGGTCGTAATTAAAAACTGTAGACATTTTTATGTAGTTTCTTTCAACGCTTTTACTACCTCCAATACTACCCAATCTAAGCCACAAACAGTTTTCCCTTTCACCACTGGAATAACCGTTTTTCGTGAAATCAACGCTTCTACAGCCACACGAATCTCTTTTTTCACGTCGGCTTTTTTTCGTGCTCGGTGTTCGCCACATCTTCAGTCATTAGTTACGTGTGTCGAGAATCGTGTATTTCGTTGTCCCTGTGGCGCCCCCAATATACTTTTAATTGCACGTTAATATTGTTGTTTGGTTCCTTCTTTGACCTAAATCCCGAGCTATTGCTTTGTACGGGGACCAGAGGTAAAAATTATAATGCATACCCGTTAGCCGTGGTGTGTAGGACCTTAAACCTACCACACCCCTGGTGTTTCTCCAACTACATGACCTAAACACCTGAGGTACCATTTAATCTGCTGGTAGTTCAAGCGCCGCCCCCTCTTTTTCCGTCTTTATTTTCGGCCTCGTAGCAACCTTTGCCTCTCAATATCAGCCCCCGTGTTTCAGTTCTCCTTCAAGCGGAGCATCTCTCAGAGAAGGCTCTCACCGTCCTGCTTTGCGCATCTTCTCGAGATGAGACCCTATGCCACATGCCCTCAAGAGCCCTGCACGCGCCACGCGCGTGATTTATGTAAGTGGTCCCGCAGGATTGCACAAGACACACTTGTCTACCTTTATCTTCCCGATATTCACCACATTGTTTGTCCTACGTAACTTGTACGTACTACCACTTCGTGAGGTCTGGAAATGTTGCCCTCCCCTCGTCTATGACGCTTCTCGTTCCGCTTTAGTCCACTCAGTTTGCTAGCTCTATAGAACGACCCTTCTTGCGTCGCATTTCTGACTGCTGCCGATTCCAGCATGTTTTCCTCTGCTAGTTTAACTCACGCTATTATTTAGAAACTTATTAGCACAGCATCCATGAACACTTTCTGTAAGTGACCTATATGGCACCTAAGTAGCCAGCACTCCCTGCACCTCTTAATCTTTCTTATTTCTTTTGTTTTAGGTATCGCCAGTTCCCGCAATGATGACCCGAAGAGGGCAATTGAGTTAGCTAAGATGGCAGAAGTCGACGCTTCTTTTCCAAGGGTCTCCCAAATTTTGGCATTAGCTTGATCAAATTACCGGCCATCTTAATCGTTCTGGGCGTTACGTGGCTTGCATCGTTATGTGGATTGTGTGTATTCACGCTTTTTTTTAATGCCAGCATTGAACGCTGATACCTCATCAATCGATTAAGCCGCTCCAATGCAGCGTTTTCCCGGTCTTCTAGCAGTTTTCGGGCTTTTGCACACCATCGTACGCTAGGTTCCGCAAAGTAGCTTCTAGCATAGAGCCCTGTGGCAAACCTGCAGTTACCACATACTCCCAGCCGCTATGACTCACAATCCGCTTGCCTAAATTCCAGACTATTAAATAGGATTACCTCCCGATTCTGTCGTTTTCTTTTGTCTAGTAATACAATGAGCTACATAATATGCGCTTTGGGTTCCCAGTTCCTTTTTTTAGTTTTTCCTCCTGAACTCTGCCGAGATCTTTGCTGATGATTTGGAGTATTGACCTTTTTATCTGAAGTGCCTTTTCTCGATTGCGCGAGTATTGACTCTATTGAAGTAGGAAATATGATAAGGAGACAGATGGGCCTGTAGTCTGAGGCCGAGTCTGATTCTCTTCTCGGTTGCTGATATGTGCCTTCAAAAAGCGTGCAAAGTTGCAACTGCGGCTTTAGTACATTTGCGAAGGAAAAGGCTAAATCGAAATGCTGGGAGTTTTCTAAGGTAGGGGAGGGGTGGAGAGTGTGCATTTGAACCCGGCACCGATACACTAGAGCCCGCGGAGAAATGAAGAAGGTAAGAACGGGACTGGCGGAGAAAAAATAATGATGATGATATCTAGTTTGAATAGACTTCGATGAGCTTGAACCTAAGTACCATCTGGACCGTGCTGGATTCAGCTGGTCAAGAATCCTACAAGACACGAAGGTACAGACAATCCCACCAGATATGACACGAAGGAACCGATCATCTCACTAGATATGACGGAGGTCATACTGCCTGACCATTTTCCGACGCAGATGAAACAACACAGACACTCAATAGCTGTAAACAACAAGAATATTTCACTTGTACCTTTCAAAGCTATCCAGAGGGCGGCTCAAATAATCGCATACCGACATAGTTCAGAACCGGACGGCATACCCCAAAGGACGTTTAATTGTCTAATGAAGGAATATCCAGCCGTGAAAGATGGTCGCGAGTCAGGTACTTACCGCATAATTTGCTCAGTTTTCAGCAGGCCCTCTTCCGTTGTGGTGAATATATATATATATATATATATATATATATATCTGAGAACAAACGCGTTCTTTGCTTTTCTATCCTCCTCTCCGTCTACGTTCCTCTCTGCGTGAGCACTCTGCTTCGCCGTTTGCACGATTGCTGTCAGCTAATGTCTATCGTCAAGCACATGCGCACGCACGATGAGCAAGTAGCCAATTTAATATCAAAATGTATTTTATTCTCATTGCGACAAACTTCCCGAGGCTATTACGGAGTGCGGGCCTTTTCATCGATGTAGCGGTAGTAGCAGTAGCAACGGCAGTAGAAATAGATGGAGAGTCGACGCAGCGGGCCAGAGAAGTAGAGAAGATGATGGTGACGATGACGACAACAACAACGACGAAGGGCGACTATAACGATAACAGCGACAACGCACGTTGCTCTCGGCGAGGACCACACGGTCGTAGCGCTCTCATGCGCGCCTTCAAAGAAGACGCCCACCTGGCCATGACGGACGAACAGACGACCAGCCGGGCGGCCTGACAAGGGTCCAGCCCTCTTTTGACAACGGCGGGACTACCAGCAGCAACTGCGGCCGGTTTGGCAGCGTCGGCGGTGGTGTTGGCGGCGGCTGTGGAGACTACCAGAAGAATGTGCCATGGGACCCAGCAAAGGGCGCAAGAGCATTGAACGCGTCGTTCTGCAGAGCACTCGACGAAGGGCAAACGGCGTCTAGGTACAGGAGGAGAGGATGGCCAGGATGGCTGTGTTTACTAAATTAGGGGATCAGAGAATGGGGGCGAAGAAGGGCGGCGATCAGAGTAAAGGGGGCCAGAGGAGAGAGAGAGAAGACCATAAAATTATTATCGATACAGAAGGGCGGCCGTAGGCGGCCCGAAGGGGTGATCGGGAGGGCATCGGGTGCTTCTCGCTACGCCGCAGCGGGGCGACTGCGGTGCCAGCGGCAACAGCAATTGCAGCATAGACGAGTGAACTGAGCGGTGGTGGTGGTAGTTGAACAAGTAGTCGTAGTAGTAGTAGTGCTAGCACTACCTGCCGCCGTGACAGTGGGACACTGACTCGAAGCCGGAACGGGGGTAGCCAAGCTGGTTGGTTGGCAAATTGAGTTTTGTACCGTGCTACCGTTGCTGCTGCTGCTGTTGTTGCTAGCGCCTCCAGTGCCCTTTGCCCCGAGGCGGCGCCCGGCGCCGTGTCTATGTGCAGATGGCAAGCAGATGACGACAGTACTATTATTATTTATATTATTATTATTATTGCCTTTAGCGCAGATGGGGCTTGCAATCAACGCGCGCATACCACAACTCAAGCCATAGGAAATCGCCACGTCGCGTATAGATGGCAGCGATAATGTGCAGTACGTGGCGCACAGACAGACATAGATAGGCATGCATGTCTGTTTGCATGTGTGTATATGTAAACCTATATCTATTCACAAATTGAGTTCAGACATACATAAAGAGCAGACAGGATACTGAGTAACGAGAAGAACAATCTCCCCACTGAGCATCAACGGCGTGACATCTTCCATCCACAATCACAGGCGCTAGCGAGAGAGCTTGAATTGCTAATAGCAGCGCTAATAGGCCATTGGCACACCACTCAAATTGTTCCATTCTGCGCTGCTGCATCATCAAAGCAGTGACGAGCAGAGAAAATTTCCACCATTTACGATGAGGAAGGACATTATATTAGGGCTGGACAAGCACGAATCTCCATGATATTGTAATAGTGGAATCTGCTTGTTATAAACGTAAGAGTCTTTAAGACACGTGGAAAAAGCTAAAGTCGCGTACAGTTTGATTAAGGTAGCTGTATGTGATAAGAGTTAGTTCCAAACGTTATTGTTCTAAAGAACCAACTAGAGTTATGAGTAAAGCGTGTGTGCAGGAGCATCTCAAAATTATCCCGGTTGCTTTTAAGTTTATTGATGATCACAGTAAAAAAGTGCGTTTGCATCATGATCAATGCGGTGTCAGCAAATGAAACGCGACACGTCTATAGCTTGCAAGGATTATCGAGCAATAGTTTCTTAACCACAGAGGTACGAAGCGCTCTAACAACCATCATAAAGAGCACGAGCACAGGTCTCGACCGGATAGCAGAATAGATCTATGCATGCTATTCATAAACACGCTCAAAACCAGGTTACTGGGTTCAGCGCTGGGTTTAAAATGCACTATCGAAAGAACTTCTGGATGGCTAGAAGAAGAAAGATTTTCCAATCTATGCGCTGTGGTTCGCAGATGACATTATGCGTTCACGGCGAAGCTAGCTTCTCAGTTTGGGAATAAAATGGATCTAATACTTAACCCGAAGGAACGTGCGAAAGTAGCGTTGTCAAATTGACTTTTTACCGGTCTCACTCAAGGTACAGGGACATACCTACTTGGTAGAGGTCACATGCAGATAATTTGAAATTAAGTTGTCGGACTCAAATAATGATCTAAAATATAAGAAGACTGTCTGGAGGCAAAGCTAGTAACAGTAAGACGCGGTATTTTGCTAGACTCATGGGCGAATATCGATGACCGAGGGCCATCCTCAAATTGATGGACATAACAGGATCAAAGTTACGTGCATATGCGACATCGTGTCACCGACATCTCAGGCCGGAATCGTACATTCAACTCCACATTGTGAAAGAAGTATGCGATATGCAGCGGAGCAAAATTTTTTTCCCTAGAACGTGTGCACTAAGAACATTACTCTATTTCGTATAGAGTAGACTAGGACCACTTCATCAGCGTGCCTCAGGCGGACGAAGCGTTCCCGCGTTGAACGTCGAGATCGAGGCGTTGTCTCAAGTCCCGCAGACACCTCCCCTTCGGTTTTTCGGTTGCGACGTTTAACTGCTCACCGACCCTGTAGAAGAGTTTGGGAATGATCTTGCCTGGACCGCCCAGGGTCTCTAAAGCTAGCGGCTGAAAGCCATGTGACTAAAGCTAGCGGCTGAAAGCCATGACTGTAGCGTCCCAGACAAGCATCCTGCCCCTACTGAAGGGGGGTAAGAGTCATTCCATAGGCGCTTACCATCGTCGGCGGAGAGACCTTAGGGCTCTAGAACGCAAGAAAATCCGCATGATCGAAGCGCTCGGTCAAACGTGTCGTTAATACCTGCATGCCTGGCATGTCGTCCGGCACTCATGAGGCACGATAACCCGTGACCTGCTTCGATTCAGGTCGTTTTGTTGTCCAACAGGGTGCCCAGTGGGACGATTGGAAGCGCATATTACTAAACTCGGATCCCTTAGCAGCGAACCGCTCGACTGCGAGTCCTTGTGGAGTTGTCGGTAGCGTCCTCAGGTAAGCCGCTATACACTTCGTCGTATAGAATTGCGCTCCAGTCGTGTTGGCTCAAAGGATTATCGAGAGCGCCACTGCACTGTCTTTAGTTTGTCCAACAGACGCATCTTGAGTTCATTGTACTGAGCAATGCCGGCCTCGTCTAAGAGTGCCATAGCGTTGTTTTCGAATCGAAAAAGGGAGGAGACTATCGCTAGCCAGGCGGATCCGGGATCCCCAGGCCTCCTTTCGAGATCGGTAGTTGCGCCTGTTTTTGAGCGAAAAACGCCAGCAATAGACTAAGAAGAGACTCGAGTGTGTTTACAGTCAACTCGTTTAATGGAGCCAGGTCGTCGAACCGGTTAGATCCGCACCGCAGAGAAGGTGGGTGGCCCTGGTAGCTGAGATCGATGATCGAAGTAAAAGAGGGCGCGGTCAGCACTGATCGGGGCGAGGCTGACCGCGACGTCCCTTAGCTTGTTCTACCACTTTTCGGGTGTGCGTGTAAGTCCTTGCAATCGAAGCGGAACTCCCAGAAGCTCCAGGTCATTGTCGAGGAAAACCTTACATCCTGGCATTAAGGCCTGAAGTAGGCGACGGCCGGGGCCGGGGCCTGTGCACTAGCGTTTGTAACATATGTAGATCTCATATTTCGCGGGATTCAGCTTCAAACCCGAGGTCTCACAAAAATCAAGCACGTGCCGAACGTCGTCGGCAACCATGTTCACATCGCCCTCCAGCACGCCATCATCAGGTGCGAAATATTTAGCGAGCTGTTAAGGGAGTCAATTAGCTCTTTGTTGCTCAGACAAAACAAGTGGGGAGCCAAAGAATCACCCTGTTGCAGCCCCGTCGCCGAAGCTATGAAATAGTCTAGGAGAACCAGGTAAGAAGCGCTACAGTACGCTTGGTTGACGGGGTGCGCTTGCTGGGGGCAGTGTGTCGCGACAGCCTTCGAGAGGTGATCCCGTCTTACAGAGTTAAATGCGTTCTTGGAATCAAGCTTCGCGAGTACCCCAGAAAATGCGTGAATCGATGAACCGGCGTGTACAGCGGCCTCGGCCCCGGCTGGTGCGGCAAAACCAAGCTGTTGGGGGCCCGTCACCTCGCGAATCCTATGCCTGGTTCGATTACAGGCAATTCCTTGCGGCCAGCCTACGTAAGATAGAAGAGCAAGCAAATGGCCCCACCGACCCGTCTTTCTTCTGTAAAGCAAGAAGCCTCGCCTTAAAAATTATAGGCAGCAGTTGAAATGGAGGGACTTCCCACAGAAGTAAGTAGACGACTTTGGCTAGTGTGCCTGCCGACCGGCCCGCTGTGTTTTCCAGGGTTGGAAATAATAAGTTCATTAGCTGTCAGGGTTAGATAAAGGCAAGACCCCCGGTGGAATTCCATGATAAACTCTTGACCGCGACTATAACTTCTTCCTCTGACGCAGTGCAGGAAAGCGGAAGCTTTGAACGAGCTGGCCAGTTTACGTCTGATGGGGCCGGGGATGTTTGCCGCGAAGGGATATCATTGCTGGTGGGAGACAAACGAAGAGCCTCTAGCACAAAGGGGACGAGCGCTTAAAAGTCTTAATCTCTTTGCTGCACCCTCGATACCTCCAGTGATGTGAGCGGGCTGCCGTGTGTTTTGTCAATCGGTGTGGGCGAAGGTGTAGATAAGTTAGGAGAGGCCGATGGATGTTTGATCCTCTTGTGAATTGCCTGTTGCTAGTAGACAAGCTGTTTGCAGCGGGTGTGCCGACATCCCTAACCCTCCACTGGCTAAAATATTGGGGTCTTGTTCCATCATTATTGCATTTTGTGTTTAAGGCTCTCCAACATTGACAATATCTGCAAGAGGGGTTCTAAAACCACCACTAGGGCCCGAAGCTGACCCACCAGGTCAGATCCGCCCCCTGATACAACTTGCGACAAACGAGTTACAGCGTCAGCCTTGGCAAGGATAGGCCGTGCAGGTCTGGGAGCTTGATGCGCCGGGGCACGGGTTAATCGGCACCGTGGGACGAGCGTCCGTTTGTTGACGCAAGGTCTTCCCGTGCGCTTCTTGAGCTTTTTGGCGGGGAGTGGCTTGGATGCAAATAGTAGCAGTTGCGGGTCTAAATGGTGCAGCTTGCGGCGAGGTTGCCTGGGTTGCCACACTTCCTGCAGACTTGCTGTTGTGTGCAACGTTACGCGAAATGCCCAGACCGTTGGCATTTGTGGCAAAGCTTAGGCTGGTCAGGTTCATGCACGACCTGGTGTGATTGAAATCCCAAGAAGATTGCTGTAGACGGTTGCCGGGTACACAACAGGATCACTTTACCCAAAGAAATCCTAGTCTCAGAGTGAACTCGCGTTCAAGTCGTTTTACATGGATGATTCAAAGCGGTGCTAGTCCCGCTTAGAATTTATTCTTCTGTAAGGCAAGTTGGAACTCCCTGAATTGTCGCCTAAAGTGTTAACAAACTGGGAAGTGAGCCGACACAGAGAAGCCTTAAGGTTAGTGACTGGTAGCAGATCTTGAGAGGGTTCTATATCAGAAAGACACACTATGATCGACTTTTTGTCTCCGGATACCTTGGGCTTGGATAACAAGGCAAATATATGCTTGTATATAGAATTCTGTTTCAGTACACTCCGACGTCCTTTTGTTTCTAATGACTACTTTGAACGCACCCGCCGATACCGTCGATAAACCTTCCTCAAGGTCTCCAACTTCCGTTATTCTCTTGAAAAGGCTTTTTCCTTCGGGATGTGACCGTCACAAATCCATCGTTTGATGTATTCGCCTGAGTTTCTGAAGGCAAAGCTAGCTTCTTTTGCTTGGCGCCAATATCTGGTTGGCATACCAAACTCGTTTCACATGGTACACAGGTGTCCGTCGTCGGTTCAATGTTTCTCAGTCGTTTCCTTTGGTGGATGTTTGTTGGACGCAGACCTGGAAAACGCGCACTGCCGCAGGCAAGCTATGTACGGGGTTGGTAAAGGCCCTCCCGAACTGTCGGGCTCAGCTTAGCGGCTTTTTCCTGAAAGTCCTCACAGTAACTGACTAAATCAACATAGTGGTGCGCTCCCACTAGCATGTATAAAATTGTAGAGAATGTATATATATATATATATATATAGCAATACGGCTGATGTATCCATTGTTGTAGTCACTGGAAGGATAAACAGATGGAGGGGGCGCTAACAAAGAAAGGACAGTAGAGGAAATAAATCGTACCTCAGCTCCACCGGCTATTAGTCTCTCCGAGCGATGTCTAGGCATTTGGCTGGCTAGAGCAAGCATGGTGCATCAACGTCACTAACAAGACACCAAGAGTATGACAGAGAAGCCAAGCAGTGTTTTCTCCCAAATGGCACCCTACGTTCGATCAGTAGCTTGTTGTGGCTCACATCACTACAAACAGAGATCAACTACGTAAAATCCCACGTAGACAAAGTAGAAGCAAGCAGCGACAACAAACAATGTCGACAATGCCTGTAACAACAGCAACAACAACAACAACAACAGCAATCATGGCCACCATAACAGCAACACTAACGGCAATAACAGTAGCAACATCAACAGCAACAACAACAACAACAACAACAACAGTTTGACAGCGACAACAGCTGCAGCGATATGCAACAGTAGACCGGGTAAACATGGCAGTGGTAGAAGCAGCAGTAGTCGTAGTAATTGTAGAAGCACCAGCAGGTCTGTATGCCGCAGAAGGCGGGGACGGATCAGAGCACTTTCAACTCAATTCGAGCAGCAACTTTTTTTCCACAAAGTCGAATCAGTTGACGACCGCGCTGCTGCCTGCCTGCCGTCGCTCTCTTGGCCCTTTCCTTTTCTTTTTGCCTCTTTCCTCTGTTGTTTTGTATTGCCTTACTTTTTCTTTCATTTCGAGTTCTTTTACAACGACAGTAGTAACTCTCTCTCTCTCTCTTCTTTCGTTCTTTCTCGCAACGCCGTTGCTGGGTTTAGGTCTGGACCTGGGTGTAGGCCTGAGCCCGACGGCGTTTGCAAGGAGACGCGTTGCCGCCAGATGAAAAATTGTGGCATAGCGCCGAAACAACACACTAAGCTACCCGAATACTACCACCAAACTGAATCGAAGAGAAATCGAGAAGGAAGAGGAGAAGAAAGACGCCTTCTTAGGATGTCACGATTGCGCCAAACATGCCGGGTTTAAACGGAAAGGGAAACAACGGGAGTAAATGAGAGAAAGAAGAGCACAGCGAATGTAAGAAACGCACTAACTGCGTTGTTGCGAGTACAGCCGTGAAGAGTCGAATATAGCGGAAATGGTGTAGTAGGTGTGCAACTTCCAATTAGATGCGAGGATGAGGACATTAAATACTATTGCTACGAGTAGAAAATGAGGAGGTCCCACTTTCCAGTTCGAGCAGTGTGGAACTCGACCCCAGCGGATGGGTGTTAGCCCGCTGAGACCCATACCCACTAAACACACCTCCCTCCTTAAGCTTCACTCTCTGATGGCCCAGATCTCCATAGAACAGTAACTATGGGCCCTCAGGAGAAGTGGCGAGTGCCACTTGGATCATTTGGCCGGGGTCACTCACGGGTTTCCCCAACGTTCGACGTGTCTTGTACTAACACCTGCAAAGCCGCATCATTCGGGCTAACGTGATTTTCTAGTGCAGTAGACGGAAGCCTTGCTCTCCTTCCCAAGGTTCCTTTCTCCTTCATTACCTCCGTAGCCATAACTGCTCCTAGCTTCCACCCAGAAGTCGTGTCGCATATGTAGTTTATGAATTCCTTAAGGGTTCCTCCGGGGGGATCTGGAATATTTGCTCCTCTTCCGTCTCCCTTATTGGTCCATTTGTTCCTGAGTTTTGCAATTATTGTGGTTCTAGCCTGTTCCAGTGCCTGGCACTTTAGAAGAGTGTGGGTCGAGTCATCCTCGGTTCCCTCTTAGCAATAAACGCAGCTCGATGAGGGAGCTTTTCCGATTCGAAAGAGGTATGTCTGAAAGTCCCTATGTCCCGTGAGGATCTGCGTGAGGTAATGGTTTAGTTTCTCCCCCTGGCCGCTCAATCCATTGTTTGATGTTTGGGATGAGGGATCGAAGAGTGTGCCTCGGTGCTCCAGAAGGAATTGAGTCCCATTTGGCTTGCCATGCTTACATTGTCTTCTCTCTGAGGATGGGGACATGACAGTTCTTAGTGGGTTGTAATCTCACACTACAAGCCCACACATGCAGACGAGTTTTCTGCTGTAGTGTCCGTATTTCCGTACCGCATTTTCGAATTAATCTTCAAAAAAGAATTGTAGCAAAGGAGGCAAGTAGTAGCAGAGATTCCGCATAAGACAACACAGTTGGCGCGCCTGCTGAGGACAAAGAAAGTTTGAAGCCACCTTCGCGAAAGAGAATCGTGCGGTCACCGCTGGTAGACCGACGGGGTGTTACAGCGTGACCTACTGGTCGTTCTCTATTCTTTGGAGTTTTAAGACTCCAATGAGAGTTTTAAATGAAGAGTTGAAATAATTTAAATGATCTGTAACAGAGGTCGTACATCTTACCTATTGCTGGAGGAGATAACGACGAGAATTCATCAGAATCGGCTCTTTCCCTCATCAGCGAGCCAAACGTTAAACTGGCTGAATGAAACCTATCGACATGGGTGGTGGTCGACCGCAAAATGACCTGCGTCATTCAAAACACCTTAAATTGTTACCGAGTCACAAGTAAACGTTTAGCATCATTTTCGACATGGATTGACATAGATGGGCCGTTTTCACTTGTGCGATAGCAGTTCCAATGGAACGCTCGAAGATCTTAAATACATACTACAGGATATGGAATGATTTGCTAGGAGCTGCTCGCTGGTAGTATTGGTAGTCTTTTCTGGAGATTTTAACGCTGCTTCTACGCGGGGATCAGCCCACACCAATAGAAAAGGCGCAGTCATTCCTAACTGGGATATGGACCCTACCTTTTACCTCGGTTAAATTGAATCGTACACAAACCTGACAATCTACAAACCAGAAGATGTTTAAATATTTGTGAGCCATACCATACTACGTGAGAAAGAAAATCCTGGCGACTGCCATTGTATTAAAAAGGACGTCGAAAAACAATCCTCTTAATAACCTTTCCGACCTCAAATAAGACACCGAGGTGGAAGCCAGTGGATCGCAAACCGCGCTGGGCTAGATTAATAAAGATCTTGAAGCCAAGAGGGAGTTCCGAGACCTCTCAGGACTTACAGAAGATGTTCGATCAGCTGAGAGTAAGGAACACTGTAAACCTTCCCCTGATTAACGCCATCGGGTAATTAACATGCTATTCCCCCAACGTTATCCCTTTAACAGAAAACTGTCTAAGATGGAAGCGGCCGAGTACTGTACTCGTTACGGGGGTAGAACGATAGCGCCCCAGGTCCTGAGGGCATTCTGTTCTCGGCCAGAAAAGCTAACTCGGCACTGCTGAATCTCAAAAACGCAATTCACAGCCTGCACTGTAAGGTATTTTGAGCGCACTGCGCACGAAAAAGTCCCGCCTTATCAATGCAGCGCAGTCTCGGCCTGCTTGATCAGGATGTTACGGCCTCCGAGTCTGGCAAGACGTCACTAAGGGCTCCAAGTCTGACCTGACGGCCGAGTTTACTGGAACTACATTATAGGTCCCTTTCTAGGGAACCTCGTATATGTTGACGTCGTACGTTTAGACGATCTTCCGTAGAGCACTGAATTGCTGGCGTACGCAGATTATCTCGAAGTGATCGTCCAGGCTCGCTCACCCCAGCAATTGACTAACGACGCCTTGGTGGAGATTGTTGGCTGGATGATGGAGGCTGATCTGGCGCCAAATAAAAGTAAGGACACCGTTTTAATCCACCCAAGAAGGTGCCTTCTCTTGAAACGAGCAGGGCGACGCTGCGCAAGGGCTTACGCGTGGCCGCTTTGAGAATCACAAGGGCCTATAGAACGCTCAGCGACAGTTTCTCGTGTCGGCTGCACAGACCTCGGGGACTTGAAAGCTAATAACCGACGCCGCTTATGTATTTGTCGGGCCAGGTAAAGAGCTGACGCTCTTTGTGACTCTACGTGACGCGTATCTAAAGTCTTATCTATTCAGTATAGAAAAAACTACAATCCCATAATGCAGACATTGTGAAACCGAGGACAGGCCTGAACACATATTCCTGTGATTCCCGACATGGGCCTCCTAGTGTGTAGGACTAAACGACGGCTTACTTAAAACGCTGATACAGCTTTTCATTAGGTCAGGTAACGACTGTCCCAGTATGCTGGTCCTATTGGGAACATCCTGTTCGGCAAGGACAAGAACAACCTTTCTACATGACAATCCCGCGGGGCGTCGTAGGATCGCTAAGTTCTTAAACCACTCTCTCCTTCCAATCGTTTGAAGCTCTGCTTATGCAGTTCCCGATCGGATGCGGGTATGAGGACATGACTGATTTTTAGCGGGTTAGAGCCCCACACTAGAGGCCCACACTTGCAGACAAGTTCCTGCGATGGTGTTTGTGTGTGCGCACGTACCTCGTATTCCAGTTAGTTTCTCTAGAAAAATGGCACATTATTAGATGGGGTAGTTGCAGCAGTAAAAAGGGTAGCCGGTGGGTGGTCGTAAGAATTATTATTATGGTTTATTAACACCCAGGTTGGGTAAAATTATAAACGTATACATCAGACACAACTAGTGCTTCTTTCACGTCATTGAGTCTTCTCTCATCTTGCTAGTTCAGCTATTGACCGAACTGCTGGACATGCTGCGGCGTGGTATCTATCGCACTGGGCAGAGCATCTCGTGCACCTGCAACACTCCTGAGGAATGTAGAATTCTTCCGTGCTGCATAACACGTGATGAAACCCGTGGGCTGCAAACGCCGTAGTTAAATGTCTGCTCTTGTATCCGGCTGCTCGCCAGTCCGTGCTTGTCATCGCTACCGTATTATATATTCCTAAATTGATTTCCTTTAATTTTTCCATCCATTTCAAAGTATAGGCCTCAAACGATCTCGTCCTAGGTAAACCCCACAGAAGTTGTAATTCCTGTGTCATTAAAGCCCCCCCCTCTAAGATATTAACTATCCTATTCCTACAAGACTTGGCTAACCCCAAAACCCGTTTCATAAAAAAAATCTCTGTCTGGTGGTCGTAAGAATGTAGTAGTAGTAGTAGTAGTGGTGCTAGCAGCAATAGTGGAAAGAACGACGTAAATTGGGGTATATTTTCCGGAGAACAAGAGCGAGCCGCGGTCTCGTCTTGCGGTCAGACAAACGCACAAACACAGATATACCCCATAGTAGCAGCAGCAGCGATCGCCGCTAGCGCACTTTTCCACTCGTGCTGCCCGCTTTTTTCTTGTTTTGTTTTGGTTTTCATGCATCCAAACTCTTTTTCTATACTATTTGCGGCCGAGCAGCCCCGCTCGGCATTGCTCTCCTTTTTCTTTCATCCCCTGCGCGGGCGGCCAGCCTACTTCACTGCTTCTACAGTAGCTAGAGCAGAGCAGAGCACAGTGCTTGACGCTACACTGTTTGCTGCTTGCAGCTCACTTGTGGAATATCGTGACATTGGGACGTTGACGACGACGACGACGAACGACGACTACGAAGAACACAGCAACCGCAACGGAACGGTTCTGTGGAAGAAAAGTAGCACAATATACTCTTGGCTTGCAAACAACAGCCCCCAGCCAACAAAGCAGAAAATACCGTATCGACGAACCACCGCCACAGCTTCGGCTAGGGCACAGGGAAGAAGGGAATCGCTGAAAAATCAAGAGCAGTCGAGGGAGACTGGTAAATGAAGCCCGAGGAATAAAGCAGGCAGAACGAAGCATCAAGACCCAAGCCAATATTTCGTAGACAATGACGGCAACTACCAGCGTGTGTTGTTTTTAAGGTAAAAATCCAAACAACAAAAAGCTGTCGTGTAAAAATGTAAAAAAACCTACATAGCCATGCTAGTGGCTATGTAGACTTGAGGAATGTCGTATTTGTGTGTATTTTGTTATATATGACAGTGCATCTTAAATGCAGTTGTCACGCTTAGTTGATGATAACTGTTTTGACCGCTAAGTTATTTGAATAAAATCCTCAATAATTGTCATTGATAAAATTGAAATATATTTTTTATAAATAATACTTACGTTCTATTGCCTACTCTTTAATTAAAATCACATATTTGTTTGCACGGCTGTTCGATGTCTAAATGGATTGGTAGAAATCTCCTATTAAAAACATCTTTAATACGAGCTTTACGACTTGCCGAACCGAGCTGAAAACACGAGCTTGCAACCCGCAAACTTTACTTTTGATACAATCTTGTCTCCGGATACTAGATCAGCGGAACAATAGTGGGACTGTCCAAAATAGTGAGTTTCCTTGCCAAA
Source organism: Dermanyssus gallinae (assembly GCA_003439945.1). Classification (NCBI taxonomy): domain Eukaryota; kingdom Metazoa; phylum Arthropoda; class Arachnida; order Mesostigmata; family Dermanyssidae; genus Dermanyssus; species Dermanyssus gallinae. Next base: position 67,488 of record QVRM01000377.1, read on the forward strand.
TGCTGCTTTACAATATTCACGTTTTAAGCAGAGGCGTACTCAAATGCATGAAGAGGCCATAGTTCTGTTTCACACGTATACACTCAAATTTACGTAAGCAAAATATGATCTTCACTGCATGGAAACCATGGCTAACTGTCTTCAAGATTGGCCGCTAGCTAATGCGTATGAGTGTCGCTGATGTTGTTGATGTGTGAAGTGTTGTTGATGCCAGTTTTACATTGATCTAACATTAAGTAAGTAGGTAGACGAATAACAGTCGTTGTGTCACGCATGTATATGTAAGTAATGGCGATATTCTTAGTACTAGACAAAGGATTTTCGTCCATCGTCCATAACAGGCGCAAAATGTCGTTGCTATTGAACGGCCATTTTTATTTTTTCTACTTAAATTGCAAAATCCCAACACGAAAAGTACATGCTGCATTTTATTGGCAATAGTATTTGACGCCTGGCAACTATTACGCTGACGTGGTACCAAACATTATGTGGGCTTATGTGTACACACATTTAATATATGTTAATTTAATAAAATACGTATTAGGCGTATTGCGCCATCGATAATGGCGGCAATGGATTTTGCGCCACCAGTAGTATATTAATGCGCTTACTTGTGCATTTTGTAAGGAACATAGTATAGATTTCCTCAGCACCGGTCTGTTACAAAGCACCGCGGGCGATACGTCAAGGAAGTATATTCATATATACAATACCAGTCTGACGGCGGTAAGTAATTTTCCTTATGTCGAGCCCGGTGGCGTGGTGCATTCGTCTGCGCCTCGCGACCGGAGGAGACACATAGGTGCGCGGGTTCGAGCCCCACCGTTGCACATTTGTATTTATGGGGTCCGACTGTAAAGCAATGCGAAAAGTAGTTCCATGGACGTTAAATCCTGGCTGAGAGTCAGCCCCGAAAGTATTTTTTAAAGTAATTTTTCTTATAGATCCTTGTACCTTCTAAACTTCGTGTATGATATAATCGCTTCTCGAGGGTCAGTCTAAAATATGCAAGTCACCAAAAGCCGACTTTACTAGCACTGTGGCCATATTACGACGGTAACCGTTGCGCTAGCCTGTTGAATTAGCAAATCATTTGTGTTATTATTGAAGCCGTGTGAAATCTACCTGTATTAGAGTGGTAGAAATCTTAAGATACTACCCATAAATTACCATTTTATGTTTGTTATACGGCAGAAAGCATTACGGTTAAAGCAAATTTATAGATAGGAGCAGTAAGAAAAACTTAACTCAAAGGCAAAAAATAATGTTGAATCAGCATATATATATATTTTTTTTACGACACACGCAAAATCTGCTAAAAATATACCTGGACACACATCGTATGCGCATTGATGTTGGACATATATATATATATATATATATACAAACACATAATCTGACAAAGACCAGACCGGTTAACGATTTTCCCCTAATAGAAATACGGGCCGAACGTTATCGAGCGCTTTGTACAATGGCGGCGCACATTTAGCTGGCTTATTAAGGCAGTTAGCACGGCCGTTGGAGTCCAGCTAGTCTTATTCAGGTGATTAATGATCGAGCCCCCTCTCGCATCCAGCGATAGCAAAACAAATCCATGCGTTTCCTGCCTGCTCCTTTCCTTTCCTTTGCAAGCCGATGGAAGCGCGCTACACCGTTATCAGCATTAAGCCAGGATATCTGATTTAGCAGTGCGTTGCGTAAGAATTCTAAAACGGTGAAAGGATCACCATTGTGGCTAAAACGGTGAAAGTTGCTAAAACGGTGACAGGAACACCTGGTCGTGTGCTTAGCTGGAGCAGAATATGACTAACGTATGTACACAAAAATCTACAATCGACAGAAGCAACTCGTTAGGCGAGAAAGGACCTAAAGTCATACCACAAGTGTCCCGATCACGTAGGTTGGGGAACCACCAAGTGTTAGTGGGTTTGAGAATTCCTCACTACCCAGATCAACGGGTGTGAATTATGCATTTTTGTTCCTGGCCCTCTGCAAAAGAAGCGAGCGATAAGAACGTAGCCACAGAGCCGCATATGCGCGTAAGGCTTTGAACAGCACTACAAAGCTTTATTCACATACATATCAGCAGTACATTCGTATATATATTGTAATATTTCTTGTTCGTTCCTTCTTAGCGCCAAAACGACTCTCCATCAATTGTATCGACTAAAAATTGCAACCGATAAATATCTCAACATGCCCAAGACGCATTTTAACGTAGAATATAAATTAAACTCACCCTTCTTGAAGGTGAGAAAAGTCAGCTATCTATCATTCACTGATAGGGACTACCCTATTGCAGGAATTCTTAGGCGCTGTAGCAAACTTAAAGAGGCGCTGCATTGTAAATTGTCAAGCTATGCTTTGGAAGCATACTAGATGACTGGCGGGAGAAAGAATATCTAAATCAGCAATTGGAAAAAACTACACTAGATAAGGCGCAGTATAAACGACGATAAAATGATTCGAACCTGTCGAGCCCGGTGGCGTGGTGGCATGCGTCTGCGTCTCGCGGCTGGAGGAGACACATAGGTGCGCGGGTTCGAACCCCACCGTTGCACATTTGTATTTATGGGGGCCCGTCTATGAAGCAATGCGAAAAGCAGTCCCATGGACGTTAAATCTTGGCTGAGAGTCAGCCCCGAAAGGATTTTTTTAGAATGGTTCGAACCTAAACTGGTCGCGCGCCTCTTCTTTGCGTTCTTTTTGCCCAGTTACACCCGAAGACAGACGGGCTATCTAGGTCTTTTCGAACTGCGCCAATAATTGTGTTATATAGACGTCGTTTTCACGTGGCCGTTATGTTGTAATATTTCGTTTGTAGATTTGGGTAGACATTTCGAATGGTTGATTTTTTGCAACGCAATGCGAAGGAAGCATTGACACTGCAAACGGCGTGTCAAGTCTGTCATGCTTGAAGTATTACCAGGGCCTTCAGAATGCACAAAGGAGCAAGATGCGAAGAAAGAGCCGTGACCCTCCCCATCGACTCGTCATGTTCGTGGTTGGTATTGCTGTTGATGCTGCTGCTGCTGCTGTTGTTGTTGTTGTCGTTGTTGATATGCAGTGGCGCCTAGGAGTCGCATGACTTTATGTCGCTGTGTACGAAACGAGATGAGGCGAACGAGGGAGAGAATATAAAAGAAAGCAAAAAATAAGAAACAGCAAGAATCCTCTTGCTGTGAGCGATCTAGCACTGCGCAGCATGGACGTTTGGGGGAAAATGTGAGGGACGGAAGAGGAAGGGGGAAGGGCTAAAAGAAGCGGCGGCCTTCGATAGAGATAGAAAAGAAGAGAGGCATCCGACAGGGTGGGTTTCGATACTGAGGGAGATACGAGATTGACCCCCGTTACGGTGTTGCTTTCCCGTTGGGTCTCAGCAGTCGGAGCGGCGTTTTCTGCGTTCAGCCATCTTGCTTGCCTTTCTTTCGTTTGCGTTTCTCTCTCAATATATATATATATATATATATATAGGTCCCTTGCTTGCCCCCGGTCTCAACTTGTATCTCTATCTTGTTCCTGCTCGCTTTTCATTTCTCTCTCAAGTGCGTGCGCGGCCTTTCTCCCTCGCTCCGCGCCAAGTCAGCGACGTCGAACCGAGCCGAGCTGACCCGCTGGGATCCGTCTGCCCGCCTGCCGGGAGTTCTTAGACGGACGCACCGCACCATAAACTGGCGGAAGTAGGCTCTGAACAGCCTTCCGCTTCTGGTGAGTAGTAGTAGTAGTAGTGCATCGACGATCTGGCAGCCCTCGCAAGCAAGATGTGTCGAGAGACGACTGCACGCAGGCAGGCCACGGCAACTACGACTTATCTATCGCTCTACACAAGGACATGGTGATGATGATGGTGATGGTGATTATGATGATGGTGATGATGATGATGACGCCGCCACCACCGTCAATGGCGACCTCGGATAAAGAAGCAGCATCAGCAGCAGCAGTAGCGATGCTGGCGGTAACGACGAACTTTGCCAACAGCTCGTAGCGAAATGACCACATCGTGCAAAGACCATAAAAACGCCAATCACAAATCACCTCGAGACTCTCCAATGGACGACGTACAACATCCGCCCGTACACCCGCCCAACGCCTTAGTAGCAGCGGCAGCTGAAGCAGACGACAATGAGCCCCCGACCATGACAACAACATCGACGCCACCATCACCTCAGCTTGGCTGTCTCCATCTGCTGTGCATGCTGCGGTGGTGCTGCTAAAGAAGAAGAAGAAGAAGAAGATTATCACGAAGAAAAGCAAAAAAAGGAGAAGATGGGTAATCTACACTAGATGACCTCCTGCATATTCGCCCCCCTCCCGCCTCTCTTCCCGACTCCCACAACATTGAGATTGCGTCTCGGTTGCGTCGAGGACGCTTGACCTCTCATCTACGTTCTACATGTTCTACATTAACAAACAGCAGTAACCGTAACAACGACTGCTTATTGTAGCAGTGTGCACACGCTGATACAATCAGCAGTTTTTTATAATAATAATAATAATAATAATAATAATAATAATAATATTTATTAATATTGTTTAAATGTTACAATTGTGAGGTGTGAACGATGTACTCCTTGTCTTCTTCTAACTCCTAAATATTATTCCATGGAACCGACAATACAGCCGGCGTTTCCTCGGCACACAGCAAGCGACAGCAGTTGCCGTAGAAACTCGCCTTCGCGCCGATTCCCTGTGAGATCTGTAATCCGTTGGCCCAGCTCACTGATGAATCTCTTGGTTCCCTTGCTTACCGGGCCCATTGTTTCCATCGATATTGGCACTACGATATAACTTGTCTCCAGTTCTTGGTACTTGCGTTTTTTCCCATTATCTGCGCGCTCGGCAACCCATCCCGCTTCTAGTGAACTGTGGCGTATATACGAGGGAGCCACTGTACAGGACACTGTAGCATCCCATACCAAGCATCTGCCGTTAGCCCATAGCGGGATTGTTACACCGTCTGGTCTTTTGTCGTCATGAAGTCCTAATCTGGGCTCGAGTGTGCTTGGTATACCAGCTTTGCGTAAGGCTCTTCTTATAATTGCATTGATTTCAGCGTGTCTAGAAACTCTACCATGGCTTTTGATGCAGCTAAGAGGGTGAAGTCCATCCTCAGTTACTGTGGTACCACATGCGCGGCAACTGTAGGGGTTGCAAACCGGGGCACCTATTCGAAGAGCTGTTACCATGCGGAATGAGGTGTTGTCCAGCATGGTACCCAGCTGCGGGGAAGGGAGACACTTTAGAAAGCCTCCACTAAATGTGTCCCGTGCTGCCAGAAAGACAGCTTTTTCCACTGGAGATTGGAGGTTGTCTAACAGCTCTCCTAGCTGCAGCGCTGCATCTGTAGGAGTCCAATGTATGCTGTGTGGGACGTTCTTGCCAGGGGCCTAGTCCAATTGTTTGTCTAGCTATTAGCTCTGCAGCGTCTTTGGCTCTTGTGATTCCTTGGCGGATGTCTGGTTCGACCAGCGTTTTTGCGAGTTTACCAAATTCCAATAGAGACGCGGCATAGCACATGGGAGCCAGCTCCGCCGCTGATCTAATACCAAGTCCTCCTTCGGTAATTGGAAGGGTTGCTCTTTTCCAAGTGTCATCATGCAGGTCGACGTTTAATACTTCACCTAAAATGCTTCTTGCGGTATCGTCGTAAGCTTGAAGATCTTCGTGGCATTTAATAGCTGGTGAAGTGCGCAGAGTATAGTTAAGCTTCGGCGAGCCCAAGCTGTATCTCCAGATGCACAGAGCTGCTTGCGAATGCATCGCCGTTAAGCGAGAGCGAATTTGCTTCAGTCCAGTGCACTTTTCTTTAAGGGTCTTTGAAATCGATCGTAAGCTTATTGGGGCTCCCAGAAGCTCCAGCTCGTCTAAGTCAACGCGCCTAGATTCTGGCAAGACATTCGAAACCGCCCTAAAAATTTCATCCTGTTCTTGGGCATTACCTCCCAATGTAATGACTTCACACTTAGAGGCATTGAGGCTAAGGCCTCCCTCTTCTGCAAATTTTATTAATTTATTATTATTATTATTATTATTATTATTATTATTATTATTATTATTATTATTATTATTATTATACTACTACTACTACTACTACTACTATTTGCATAGATTACCCTTTCGAAGCGGGTCTTACGGTTCGCAGAGTTAGGTTGAACAGATTCTAAATAAAATCATGATTAGATTATTGGTGAATAGCAATAGGCAAGCCTGAAATGTATCAAAGCATCATAGTATCGCCATCAGAGGTCATCACGACATCATCAAAACCAACTCGCTGCAGTGCGTGCGGCTAATCAAGTTGCATCGCTTTGACGAGGCAAGGACATACCTGCGGAGCGTGTCCATATGCTCTTTCCAGGCTTCTGCAATGTGTGCGGCATAGGATAGCGCTAGGTCGCGTGGTACACATGGGCACACACAGAGATAGACAAATATGGAGAATTTCGCCTTGAAGTCAAGTCGCTCAATGAATAATTTGAGAGCGGTAGTAGTCAAATGATATGCTTGTCTACGTTCTAGTTCTAAGGTAACATTATGTCTGCGAGCCAGTTGTTGTTGAAGACCCCGCAGTGCGCCTCATCAACTTCTAAATGTATAGGTACACCCATAAGTATATATATATATATATAATAATATATATATATATATATATATATATATATATATATATATATAAATATATCATGGAAAGCTGGCCTCAGGCAAACAAATTGGGTTATGTTACGCAAATTCACGTGGCATGGCTATATATATATATATATATATACCTAAAGGCGTGCTGCGTCGAAGTAGGCGACTGCGTATACCCAAGTTGTCGAATGGCTAATATTGATGAGTACTATGCTATACAATATGCTATACTGACTGGAACTTGACACTACTTCTGCTGGACGTGTAGCTAGAGATGTAACGATAATAATTATATTATATATATAACATGTACAGAATGATGACGTTGGCGTTTGCTGCTGATTGCAGCCTTTGGCAAAGTTTGAACGCGACGAGCTGGCCTTGAGCTCGGAACTCATTTGCGGAATTTTTTTCAGAACCAATAGCGAGTGCTTATGAGAGTAGAGAAAGTTAGAAAATGCGAAAACGGACGTGAGTGAAACTGGAAAAAAAAAATATATATATATATATATACAGCGAGAGGGAGAGAGGGAGGAAAAAGTGAACGTGATTGAAACTGAATGCAGACATATATATATATATATATATATATATAGAGAGAGAGAGAGAGAGAACAGGAGAGAGAGAGAGGACCAAGTGAAAGGGGCGTGAATGGAGCCATAAAAAGCAACTGACCAGGGCGGCCCGCGAGCGGCCGTTAAATGACCGTGTTTTTATCTCAGCATAACAATTAGATAATGCTGAATGATACAGGCTCGTGTGCCCTCATATCGCTGTAGCCGCCAGCGGCAACAGAGAACGCTCGCTGAATAATCTAGGAGCGAAGCGACTTTGTTAGATGCCGCACTTCACCTGAAATAGCCTGAAATTGCGCCCGAGCATGAAGATAGCTGTCTATTTACACATCTATACACAACTAGTTGCTTTATATATATATATATATATATATATATATATATATATATTGATGATTAAGGAGAATTGTAGCACATATGTGCATAAAGTAAATATTGGATAATAAACAATACATCATATATATATATATATATATATATATATATTAGGACGCATACATGACGAATAATAAGCCACATTTCCCAACGCGATTGTATTTCCTAAGGTCAATATTATCTAATTATTTTGTGTTATGTATAGATTTGTCTGCAGTGACAGAAGTCATTTCTTAGCTCCCGACAGTCAACATTTTTACGCAGAGATACATATTGTGCACGAAAGCTGTAATGAGACTGATTCGTTTATTGCCCGGCGTAGGTTAGTTACCTATTTAAAGGTACTTGAATAAAAATTGATAATTTATTTAATGGAAGCCAGGTTAATGGTTTACGACAATGTGCCGCTAGTAGCGTAGTTTAGTGACGCGGAACTAACTTGTTGCTTTAAAGCTTATTTTGTCTAGTATAATCCTGACGAGTGACGATCCAGAAATATGTAAAGCGCGATATGGAAATGGTAGAGCTTGTTAAAGCGAATATTTTTGCCAATGGAACATGGTCTCGGCAAAGTCTTGTTTCGGAGTGAGAGTGAAATGACTCAATTTTTAGACACTGGTGTTCTTGCCCGACACAAAATGTGCGATACAACCAATCCTTATATAGAAAAATTAAACACACCGTCGTGTTTGCGACAAAATGCTAAAAAAGACGACACAATCGTATAGAAGAGACTTCGTAAATGGAAGTTTTAATATTTGCTTTCACGTTTAGTACCTCATTTACCCAGCCCCTACTAAGCCATCAACAAAGCGCTCAAATGAAACACAGTCAGGGAATGCGTAGATAATAATACGTAATTATCGCATGTATATATACATACATATATACGCATACTATATATATATATATATATATATATATAACGACAATGGACAGTTTATATGGTTTTAAATGTATATATTAACATAAACGTAGTTAGAAAAGATCTTATAAAGATATACACACGGGCGAATTGCCGTGGCTACTGGCGTGCACCGCACGACGATAGTGCCAGGCATATTCGTAAAGTCGTATCTAACCTTCACTGTAACAGCATACGTAGTATATATAATATATATGTAGATTATGGGAAATCTCGTGCACAGGTGTCTTAAACAAATTAAATAAATGGACGACAAGAAAATAAATAAATAATACATTATATATATATATATATATATATATATATGTATATATATATATATACATATGTAGATATATATATATATATATATATATATATATATATATATATATATATATATATATGTGTGTATATATATGCCGCGCATATGAATATATACACTACAACCAGGTTGATGTGTCAGATCTACCTTACAGGATAAGCATAATATTCTAATGTGCCTGTGTTATTTTAGCGTCCGTCAACGAACGCGCGCGCGCAGAGATAAGATAAGCAAAGCGGCAACTTCTGCTCTCGATCTGTCTTTCGCCTGATCTCTCGCTCTTTCTCTGCCACGGCGGGCCTCCTATGCGGGTAGGACTGAAAACGTAAGTGTGGGGTAGAGAGGGAAAAGAGAGAGAGGGGAGAGAGGGGGGGGGGGGGCAGAAAACGGACAAACAGGGATGAACGTTGGGCGGAACGACCTCAAGTCGCCTCGGTCAGTCAGGCAAGCGAGGGGTGCACTGTGAAACTCAGGCAGACAAGCGAGGGGTGCACTGTGGAACGCAGCGGCGCTCGCCCACCCCCCCCCCCCCCCCCCACCCCCCCAGGGAGTTGATTCGGCTACTGCTCGTATGGCTACCTACAGATGCCCTAAAGGCAGCTACAACTGCAGCAACACTAACATTAGCAGCAGCAGCGGCAGCAGCAACAGCGGAACAAGCTGACGCTGGCGCAGAAGCAACCGAGCATCGAAACGCTTGTGCCACACCGCAGCCACAAATAACTAGTTGCCCTACTTCAGGTGCATCTTTCAATTTAGATGGTTCATATATATATATATATATATATATATATATATATACTAGAGGTATATATATATATATATATATATATATATACTAGAGGTATTTATCGTATTATGCATTTATATATCTTTTATATTTGTTCTTATTTCGTTCAAATTATTATCAAAACAATAATAATAATAATAATAATAATATTTAATTCAAAACATTATAAGTAAATAGCACGTTTAATTACGTCCAAGGCCCCAACCGCACTATTCCCCAGCAACAACAAACTCACAGTAAGCTTAAGTGAGTGTCGATAAGCTCCCGATGTCTCGCTAAGGAAAATGCCCTTCACTCTCTACACAATTACCTGCTTGACAAGAAAATGTATGTCTGCATGGTAACAGAGACGTGGCTTTATGAAAGAGCTGTCAACAGTGCAAAGTTAAGTCGAGGAGGTACGTACGAGGTATTTCGAAGGGATCGAAAATCCAAAGGAGGCGGTGTCTTTATTCTCTTTCGCCGCGGTTTGCCCTGTGCCGAAGTGGGCCTATTCAATTACACATCGGAGATCGTTGCGGCCGATCTCCGCATGTACGAGACTAAAATTCGTCTCACTGCTGCATTAAATTCGCGAACAGGTGAACCGAGCACTCGAGTCGAAAAGATGTCAACTCTAAGAAAAAATTGACAAATTTGGAAAACGTGGACTGCACTGTCGTAATAAGCGCCTACATAAACTTACGTTTCGATGCTAGCCTTCTGCCCTGCAGAAGGCTTCAAGCAGTTCGCAGACAAAGCCACGAGACTTCATACTGGACTTTGTTTTGTGCAATGGCTATGCAGTCAGACAAGTTGTAGCCGAATCAGATTATCAAATGGTACCATCTGTTATCCTGGCCTCACGCCCGGTTGTCATGCATTGCTCACACAGGTTCGACTACAAAAACGGCAGCTACCTTGGATTTAACAAATTAGGATATCTTCTTCCAGAGCTGCACGTCATTAAATGATTATGTTTCTCAAATGGCTTGAGCATATGTACTGTCTAATAGAGTCATCTATACCAAAAACGAAGACCGTCGTGAAAAGGGTCAATAACTTTCCGTCTACGTAAACTTCACAGTGCTCTCGAAGCAGTGTCTGAGCCATCAAAAATAGCCTGGATTCAAAAAGAAATAGCCAGAGCTTCCCGGCGCCAACGAGTACTGAGCCAAAATGCAATCATTCGTAGCAAAGACCCGACGAGAGTGTCAAGCGACTGTGAGGTCGAGAATTATAATCAACGACTCACCTTCGTCAATCAAATGAAAAGGTGGAACGTTTGCAACGGATTGCAGCGAGAAGCCAGAGAGTCTACGAGGAATTCTTTTGTCACACTTGTCCAGATGATGAGAAGCTACAGATGCGCATGCTACATCCGGCTCCGCAGAAGGAACAGAAATTACTATACCAGAAGGACCACTGACATTATCAACGATGTGGATGTTTTCCCCACAAATTCGCGAAAACACTTGCGGAACCTGCCCAACACAAGAGCACGACTCCTGACGGAATTCCGGCGATCGTGTTTAAGAAACTAGATTATTTAATATATGAGCCTCTAAGCCGCATTTTCTGTCGATTTTTGAAAGATGGTACAGTACCGGGGCTGCCTAGCCCCGCTATAGTCCATCCCGTACATGAGAAAGGCAACAAAACCGATGCAGCGAATGAGCGTCCCGCGTCTCTAACGGTGACGGCCAGTAAACTTATCGAAAGAGTCATTGCGACAGACATATATACAAACGCTAACGACCAAGGTCTAATTTTGGAAGCCCAGTTTGCCTATCGCAAAGGTTTAAGCACGACGCTGCAGCTCTTAGAAACTCAAACTGAATGGGCAAAAACGTGCAACGACTCGGATTGCTTCGACGTTGTCTATTTCGATTCCAAGTCGGCGTTCGAGTCAGTCACGCATTCTAAACTACTTCAAACTCTACCACATTTCGGAATTGGGGGACGCATACTAAACTGGTTCACTGCGTTTGTCCAAGACAGAACTTTACGGGTGCGCGTCAATGGACAGTATTCTACGGTGGGTCGAGTGTCATCCAGCTGTCCGCAAAGAACGACCCTCGGACCATTGATGTATATTCTTTACACTGATTTACTGAAATATATAATTCTACGAGGAGTTGAAGCTAAAGTATACGCTGATAATGTGAAACTTTACACTCGGGATCGCACTGCAGAGGACAGGTGCCGTCCTCAGACAACGTCGGACGCTTTCAAGGCCTGGGCGAATTGATTTGGACCTGTCCATCCATAAATGTAAAGTCCTGCATTTCGGATATGGAAATGCAGGACACCCCTACAACATCGGAGGTCAGAAGTTGTGCAAGCATCGAGTTGTAAAAGATCTCGGAGATCTCACGAGTAACAAAATGAGGTACTCCGAACATGTAACTGATGTTGTCACGAGGGCTTCTCAACGTGCAAATTGGATCTTCCGATCATTTGCTGTACGCTCTCCGTACGTTTATATCCGTATGTATATATAGCTCTCTCTACCCACAGTAAGTGGCATCATCTGCTCGAAGAACGAACTAGTATCGTGAATGCTATTTGATAGGTCTTTTAGAAAAGACTCAGTCCGTTTTTATGACAAAATACATAGCATATTTCCATAGCAAGAGGAACAAGGTGATACTGTCATGAGAGCTCGGTTTATTTACGTTGTTCTCTGCTTGGGCGTGGTCCGCCACCCAACCTGGCTCAACCGAGCTGTCATGTAGGTCTGAGGAGGGCGTCTCATTCCAGGTTGGACATTTTCTGCGGACCCATTTTCTATTATGTATAGGCAGGCCCATCGGGTCGTGTCTCACCCGCAGATAGGAGGAAATTTGGTTCGTTTAAACATTAATTGTATTTTGAATGGTAGCTCTCCTGATAATGATGCCTCTGAGTTCTGTTTGTCTCACGAGCCTACCTTGGCTTATGCAGCAGCTTAGCGCTAACGGTATTTTGAAGAGCTATAGATACATCGCAAACTAATTTAGTAAAGACCCGATGTTGTCCAGAATCTTCCTAGCGTGCTTTTAATTCTTGTGCTCGTTCAGAGTACGCTAGTTAGGGCATTCTTTGAGTGCCTAAAGATCAAGCGTTATTGTGGTGGCTTGCTCCGTCCCTTTTTTGCAATTTCGACCTCTGCCCGCACACTTTCCACTGTTAAGAGCCCCGAACTACTTTAGACAAGCTGCGTAACAGATTAACAATGTGTAAACAGCGCACCAGTTTCGAGGCCACGTTTGCCTATAGAAATGTTTGCCCGTACCCCAATTATTCCCTGTATGGTTAGAAGTTTAAGTTCGCCTAAGTCCTTGCTGGTTCCGTTTACGCATTAAGTTTTTTAAATATAGGAAAATGGGTGAGTCCCGTAGTGGATAGACAAATCTTGGGAATGTAAGGCTGTGTCTCCCGTTGTGAAGGTTGCTGATAAAACAAACTTTGTTAGCCGCGGGCCAAGCTTTAGCTTTGGGCCTCTCGTTACCAAAGATCCTATAGTTACGGTGAACCGTCTGCGTGTGTTATACCAGCAAAAACGTATTTGTAGCAATTGCTTCCTATCCGGTTTTGAGGCGTGTCTTTATTGGCGGCCGTTATGCTATTTTACGGTCTTTACTATTACGGCTTCGATGCTCTTACGCCCTTACCAACCTTACGTTCGAGGTCGTTGAGTGCTAGTCATCTATCGTTTTACTATCGCAGGGTTGACTTTATGTCCGTTGACGCTTGCCGAGCCACCAAGCATAGTATCACCGGGTTATAATAACGTTAAATCGGCTTAAAAGGAAACTAGTTAACATTACTGAGACTAAACAGGGCCGGACTCAGAAAATCTTCCTGTTAATCTCCAATTTCGAAATTTCAGCGTGACCTTGGTGCCTCAGGACAAAATAGAAAGTTAACAAATTTGCCAGATTATAGGCAAATATCATGGTGCTTTATTTATTACATGTTGTAACATCACGTCTCTTCAGATAAAAAGCGTTTCGAAAGTTTAGACTCGTGCTTAATTCCCCGTTCTCTTAATGGCTATGCTCATGTAGTAGGGAGACAAAAATATCACAACTCGGAATTGCTTCTATTTCAGCTAACATAAAACAATATTAAATTCGTGCAAAGAGACTCTGCCACGTTTTGCCTTACTAGTCTCAGCATCACAGATTTTGTGGAACGTTGGGTAGAAGCGTTTATTCTCGGGAGAAAGGAAATGCCACACCCCATTGTGTGTTTCCTCCAAAGATGTGATTTTTCTTGACTACGAAGTTGCGGAGCGGCCAGTATAAACAATACTCTAGATGATACAAGATCCGAAGAGTCTAGTAAGTGCTCAAAAGTGCACGCGTAAGGGCATTATTAGCAGATCCTAGCTGGTGAATAAATTCCGTATCGCCTTGAAAAATCCCTTGACAGAAAAAAAAACTTGAATATGGAGCAAAACTTACACAAAACGACCTACTCGTATTCGTCGCGGACATACATGGTATCTAATACAAAAAAGACGTTGGTGTAGAATGTCAGCATGTAAACCATGGAATGGCAAACACTGGCCTACAAGTTAAATGCTGTTGTAGGTTTCTGGCAAATGATATAATAGACAAAATCCTTAATAACATTGCTATTCTTATTAAAATAATATTAATATATTTACTAATATTATTACTACTGCTACGTACAGTCTCATCCAAGTTTTTTGTTACCTAACAGAACCTGGCTGCAAACTAAGTTGCATTGGCGCGGCAATCTGGAAAACGTATTTGCTAACGCACAGTTTTGTTAGAATTTTAATTACTTTTGAATTATATTGGGGCGCAAGGTTACTTAAAAAAGTCTAACACTTAATAACGGGTGTATATATACATTATGCTGCCGCTCTAAGCGCCCCTGATATAAAAGGGTGATATGTGTATTTAGGTATACATGCCAAGCGAACAATAAATCAATCAATATATATATATATATATATATATATATATATATTTAAGTCAAGGCAAGAAGCAAATGATGCTAGCTGCATATTTACACATATGGGCTTTCCAAGAAGATACCGACGACGACATCGTCCGGTAATTCTAGGACGTACGCAAGATCAGAAAAGACACCTTTAACTTTTGACAGAAGCAAACGCGGCGGTGGAGTAGCGACACACATGGCCCATTGTCGCCTACGACTTCACGAGAAGAGGTAGTAAGCAAGACTTTGACTTCTAAAAAAAACTAGTGGTGCCTTCTTATCGCATCGACAACGTTGCAACGTATACGCTTGAGGATGAGCAGACATGGTGAGCGCCATCGGTTCTCTCGTCGAGAGAACGTTACGCGAGCCAAGGCAGGTAGCGTACGGGCTAAAGGTTACGCCCGAGGGAGCAACGAACTCGCAAGCCCTGGAGACGAACTCTTTCAGCCCGCACAAAGTGATACTAAAACGGTCCCAGGTTCCTGTTCAGGTTCCGAGAAAGGCAGGCGGGGTTTTTGTGACTAAAAGGCCACCAGCAGCATCGCTCGGAATCTCACACGATCTCATTGCACCGTGAGGCGCGGGATTTGCGCAAACGCTTTTTGTTGCGTTCTCTAACCATAGCAAACAACGGCCATAGCATCATCGTTTTAGTGATAATACCTAAGATAACAATTGGAGTCGCAACTGCAAGAGCAGTAGTGAACATCAGTAGAACGAACAGAACAGCCAGATTTTTTCAGCGTTTTAATTGTTCTTTTTAATAGCTGCTGTTGCATATCTGATGAGTACAAAGAGTCGTAGTAATATAGTAAACAAACAATAGTGACGGTACTAATAGCAGTAATAATATTTAAATTGTGATTAATTTTCGTAGTACTTGTTGTGATCGTCGTAAGGATAGCTATATTACTCTCCATTCCTCTTTTCTTTTGTCTGTTATGTGCATGCGTTGCAGTAGGATCGTAGTGGTAACATAAAGTGATTCTCTGTGCTATGTCGGCTGTTGCTTGTTGATTGTTATTACTGCTTGTACCCTTCATTTGTTGCTCTTGTTGTTGTTGCTGTTTATGTGGGACACGTGTGGTAATGATGTTGGTGCTGCTGATCTCGGTCTTGATAGCGGTAGCGATAGACAGGCGTGCAGTCTTAAACATGAACAGCTGGCGCTCGTCTGAGCGGCCACATCACTTACTCTGCAGACACCCATCTACTTAACTTATGGACCCCCCACAAGATACTCAGACACACTTATGGACCCCTCTCACCAGATGCCCAGACACATTTATGGACCCCCAATCATACAACAACCGCAGGAAAGCTGTGGACACTCATCCAGACATGCTCGTTCGAATTGGCTTGGTCGTCCTTGGTTCTGGTTCTTTTTGCATCCACCGCCATCATCATTGTTGTTGTTGTTGTTGTTGTTGCTGATGCTGCTGCTGTTGCTGTTGTTATTTTTGTTGTTCTCTTGCTATATTAGTTGTTGTTCTTCTTGCTGTTTCTGTTATTGTTATTGTTGTTCTTGTCGCCATCCCTCCGGGGCCTGTTTGACTGCGTATCAAGCTCGTTGTCGCCTTTCCTATGCAAAGGAAGCTTGTCGTTGTACCAATGCCATACGCCAATTACAGTAACGTAGCAACTATAATAACAGTCATACACAGTTGCGAGTAGGGCGTGCGAGGGGAGCAGAGCATGGAAATGGTAAACATATGACAATGCGCTTCAATGATTATACAACGCTCTCGTTAATTACTGAGTGTTATTAAGGGATACGAACCGTTTGTACGCTAGTGCTTGCATCACTAGTAATAGTAGATGTAATTATTCTTGTAGTCCTAGCGGTAATAGCAGCTCACGTTATTATGGTGAGAATACCTATTTGGGGGGGGGGGGGTTGCTCCTGTTGTTGTTGCTGTTGCTGATGATGAGGAGGCACAGATTTAAGTTTTGTCTCTGTTACTGCTGCCATTATTAGCGCGAGCTAGTGTCAGCTTTATTGTTGGTGATGTTTTTGTTGTATAGTCATGTTGGTGTGATAACTGCGCCAACACCAAGCTGTTACGATTACCGCTTGCATCTTTGTTATTGTGACTATTCCTGGCCCTGCTGACCTTACAGGTACAATCTTTGATCTGATGTACGCACACCTCTTATGTTGAACCACCGAAGTAAAACGAGAGTAGTACTGATGAAATCTGGTTGTATCATATATATAAAAATTAAAAAAGAGAGAACATATGCAGTGTGTTTGTGCAAATCCTAAAGAAAAACGTTCGTTTCAAAGCAGTATAATGTGTCGCTAGAATCATCATTCCGTCCTGTCGACTCCACTACTGTCACACCTTATCGCCCTCCATGGCCGATGTTGCACCGTGTTTTTGTTCGTGCTGTGTCTGCAGCTATTAAATGATTTCAAAATCTGCCTTTGTTCTTGTTATTGCTAATGCTGTAAGGTTTCAAAAGAGGTTAAGGTTTACCCGGAAAGCGTCGCCGACGCTGCCAGCGTCGGCGTACATGCCATGTACGCTTATATATATTCTTTGCGAGCGCTTGGGAACCTCCATTGAGACCGCTACACAAGAGACGGATTACTGGTCTCAACAACTACACAACACGTTCGATAAGGCACATTTTAAAAAAGCACACGAAACGCCCTTTGTACATTACTGGATTAAGGGTATGCCCCTATCTGGTAAGGAGTATTTGAACCTACTAAAGCCCAGGATCAACGCACTACCAACGCGTGCCAAATCGGCCAGGGGACGCCCGGGCTACAACAAACGTTGTAGGCACGGGTGTCATGCGCCTGAGACGCTGGCTCATGTCGCTCAGATGTGCGATACAACACACAAACAAACTATAAAGAGACATGACGACGTCTGTGATCGCGTGTCTTCTCCGCGAGAGGGGTCATGAGGTGGTTCGTGAGCGAGTATTCCGTCGACCGGGCGCACCGGGTCAAAAGCCCGACCTCGTAATAACAACACCTACCGAGGTCTGGGTATTAGATGCCGAGGTTTGCGGCCCGAACCAGGACCTGGCGCGGCAGGACAAGATCACCAAATATGACGTCGAGTTCCTAAGAGCGGCGCTCCCCGACCCACAAAAACCTCGCAGATTCGGACCCATCACTATCTCTATGAGTGGTGTTTGGGACTCCGAATCTGCGAGGACGCTCTTGGGACTCGGCGTCACGAAGAGGAATCTTATGGATCTTACCGTTTTAACGTTGCAAGGAACCTTGGGGAAATACCGCTCGCACCGGGTCCATAAGAGCGGGGGCTACCATCAAGCAAGAACACGGACAGCTGATTCTTAACCTCACGTGACACCTTTTTACCATTATTTTTATTAAGGCGAGCACTGCCGAGTGTGCAAACGTATTGTAAATGATTAATAAATCATCACAATATTTTCTATATATATAGACTCATGCCATCGTTCATATTTAAGCCCCTACCTAAAATTGAAACAGACATTGAGGATTGTTTCGTAGTGCACAGGGAAACTCCGAACACACATTTTTATTCAGTATAGCCCCCCGCTCACACTCGTCACTTCCTAAATTCAGGGTTAAAGTATGCTCAGATGCCCACTCCTGTATTAAACGGCTGGTATAAGCTGGAGCGCCATCTTGTTGAAAAACGTCTTCAGATACTTCATGCATCCGCGGATGCACAACAGTATGTAGGACAGCACAAGTAAACTTCGTTTGTAACGGTTTCACTTTTCTGAACAAGTTGTCTCCTTTACTGGACACTAAGCTCAAAATGAGAACACTGGCCGGAAATTCACTTTTCCAAAATGGGGACATAAGTTGTGCGCATTTGCGGTAGATATTTTTTTGTCAAACGAAGACGACCTACTGCTTTGTGGTTAAGAAAAGAGGGGGTGCAAATTTTACAAAACAAATCTATTAGCTTCTGCAGCCTCAGGGAGTGTTTGCCTGACTTGTATGACACTTGAATTATACCTAAGGTCCTCGTGAGCAAGTCTGCCCATGGTCATTATGGCCTTGTTAAACTCACGCGCAAAACGCTGATCGAGATAGATAGATGTTCACAATTTCCTACCAGTGAACTGTCCGTAGACTGACACCAAGGAAATTTGCAATCTTTGCGCCCAGAGTCGGTCCAGCGCGGAGGACACGGATAATAGCTGCTCTTTGTTCATATTCTGTAGATGACGCATCATCTCCTGCCATGATTAACACATTTGTGTTCTACTGAATCTGAGCTTCCATCTGCTATCCATCAACCGGGTAAACGCATTTCTGAAACGACGAGGATTCGAATAGAAAAGCGTATCAATTGAGACGGGAGACCCTGCTTAAACATATGTCTATATATATATATATATATATATATATATATATATATATATATATATATATATATAAACATATATATATATATATATATATATATATTTATATATATATATATACCATGACTGGTTTCTGTTTCGCAGCATTCGAGCTTCTCTGCCATGGATAACACGATCTGGTGAATTTCTCGAGATAATCTGGGAAGCTAAGATTCTGAGCAGCGACGCCTCTTCTTAGAAATGGGCGAGGAAGAAATATAAGAAGACATAGACCGAACACAAAACAGGCAAAATAAGAGCACTGGCAAAGAACATCGCAGAAAGTAACGCGCAACTTCTGTAGATTATAAGGGCCGAATTAATTATTATTAGTAGTAGTAGTAATAGTATTATTATTATTTAATTAGTAGAATTGTGAAGTGTGTACGTCTGTCTGACCTTGATTGTTCACTACCTCAGCTCATGGCCGGCACAATGGAAGCATGCCGCGTTTCCCTTCAGATAGCCAAACGGACGGTATCCGACTCAAAAGCTGTGCCTCGCGTCGATCTCATGTGATCACGTGAATAGTGCGTTTAGCCAAATCTTTGAGCACCAAGTCAGCTTCCTTAGTGATGGGTCCCAGGCCCCCTATGATTATTATTAGTACTGCATTATGTTTCTCGGACACTGTGTGAGAGTGACCGGTCGCAGGCTCCCGCCAATGACCGAACAGGCGGCATATGAATGACATGGCTGCCATTCGGTCCTCTTTTTCTGCTCCTTGGCTGTACCGACACAGGCTTCTCCACCCGTCACGCACTTCCATACCACGCCAATGCTAACGACCGTCGCTCGCACTATAATCACATCATCATCATGGTTTTCATTTTCAGTATCATCATCATCACCACCGCCACCATCACCACCACCACCAGCATTACCACCACCAGCATTACCACCAGCATCATCACCATCATCGTCATAAGCACGGCCATCCTGCGGCTGCGTAACGCCTATTTACTTTTTTTTGCGCTTTTATAGCTCGGGACACCCACCCGCACACAGATACACGCAGGCAATACAGACGCAATACACGTAAAGACATGGTACGGCCGTCGTTAAGAGGTGCCCGTTTCCAGCATTAGCTGGATAGCTGGCTGGCTGGCTGGCTGAGGGGCGGGCGGGCGCAACAGCGGACCGATGGATACAACAGAAAGAAACCTGTATGTCATATCAAGGGGAAGCGGTGAAGTCGCGAAGACGTTGATGCAGTCGACACTCGCTCCATTTAGCGGCTCCTGCTGCTCCTGCTTCGACTACTTCGACCTCGGAACCCCGAGAGCCGATGGATGCTCTCGGGGATCTCTCTCTTATGACGAGAGAGTTCCACCACTCCCGGCCTGGCTTCCTGGTACGACGACGTACGACCAGTGGGGGAAGGAGGCAGAGCAGAAAGCCTCAACCACTGCTGGCTGGCTGGCTCTACTACATTTGTTCTACCGCCACCGATACTACGGCTATTACCGCTAACACTATTGCCACTACGGGTGTGACTCTTCGCTAGCTACTACTACGTATACTGCTCGAGGGGTGCGGACGGACCAAAAGGTATGATGTCAATTCCTCTCGCTTGGACTTTTCCCTCGTGCTCCCGCGAATGTACGCGCCCCAGCCCCAGTACACTAATATAGTTTTCCCGGTACCTATCTTCCTCCACATCTCTCTCTCTTATTCTCGCTCTCTCTTTCGTCCACCGATTCCCGAATTACTAATGATCATTATTTACATTGACTTATTCATTCAGCAGTAGGTGCCCACCAACGCACGAAATTTCACGAGATAATTATGTGTTACTCATCAGAACAGACATGTTGTTAACAATGTTCTTACACGTCTCAATGAATGAGAATCGAAAAGTGACATAATCTACTGAGATCAATAACAGATATAAGAAGATACTCGTCAAGTGAGTGAAGGGGGGAAGAGGATGCTGACTTGTGCCAAATTAATTTAGCATCTAACATATGACGCATGACGTGTGAATAAGGACGAGTAATTTTTCGCTAAATATCTGTGTCATCAATTAAATTTGGCTCTTGCATCAACATGCTTGCATGCAAATCTAAAGTTTAGCTTTTCCACAAAAGCACACACATAGACATCGCTCGTTAACGCAGACAGGTGGTTAGACATGAGGTATTTGTGGATTCGTTAATGTGAATTGCAATAATAATAAAAATAACATGAGGTATAAGCAATCACACAAGTCAGCATTGGCAGCCACGGTAGTCAAAATGATGAGTAAAATATGTGTCACGAAGCAACTGGACGCCGAGGAACTATGGGGTTTCAACAGATTCTTGCAATTAATATAGCAATTTCGTACCTATAGCCAGACCGACTAGTTAGTGACGAATGAAAAAAAGCCATTCTGTAATTATCAAGGATCGCCAAGTGAGAAATATGAGAATATATTAAGAGCGAAACCCAGAAAGGAAAAGGATACGTAGGCAATATGATACAAATACGTACATTTTCTTTTTGTAGTTCTAGTAGCACATTCTCCAAGCACTATTTTAAGAATATAACGACTATGGTGTGCTGTGCAATCGGCCGCCGTAACGTATTACAGTATACTCGGTTTCAAGCTATATTAATATCAAATCATGTAATTTTAATTAAAAACATATAACGGGTAGTCGCTCTACGGTCGATTGGTTTAAGTCCTACCTTACGGGTAGAACCCAGGCCATCAGGAGCGGTACGGTGGAGTCGTACTGGCATGGAGTTGACATAGGAACACCGCAAGGCTTTGTTCCTTTTATGTTTATAATTCTGTTGTATTTTATACTTTTAAGTATTAGACGTGACAAGTTAGGCAAAGCGATAGCTTGTGCTGACGACACAACGACCCTTTTTCGAACTGATCCACGTGATAATAGTAAGGGAGTAAATTACTCTATTATCTTGATGAACCAATGAGTTTAGATTAGTCGGTAACACTAGCAAAACGAATGTCTTATTGTTTCGCCAGGCTAGAAGGCTAATTAGTGTGCCAGCGTCCTTCCAACTCCGTTTACATGTGGTGAACCACTCCTGTGTGGTCAAGTGCCTGGTGGTGACCCTTCATGATAAGTTATCGTGGCAACCGCACTTAGATTATATAACTCCTAAATGCTATGCGGTTATTTTAGCTTTAAGACGCATGAAACAGCTTGGGGTTCCTATGTAAGGCCCGTTGATTACCTTTAATTCACTGTTTATGCCCATCCTTTACTACGGAATTATCCTGTGGGGTAGTGGGGATTATGGCGTTCTCCGTAGAGCGAAGGTCATACAAAATAACGCTTTACAGGCAATTTTCTCTAGGACGCCGGAGTGATTCTGTAGGGGACCTGTTTATCACCCACGGGCTTCTGACAATTAAGAAGGTCTATATTCTGCGTGCAAGCACCGAGCAAGATGGCTTAGTGGCAAAGCCTTTGCCTTGCATTCGGGAGGACTGGGTTCGAGACCCAGGCCGGCCACTCTTAAATTGGTTTGCATGGTTTCCAACTTAGACAAGGTAAATGCCGGAGTGGATTAAAATTAGCAATGACATGAAAAAACCGTACACGGGCAAATAGCCTTACGGAAAATCTAAAAAAAATATACACACGCAACAGCTCACACTCTTGTCTCGGCAGACATTGCAATCCCCTCGACTCAAAAAAAAAGAGATAAAGCACGGAGAAGAGATACGATATTCGAAGTTCCCAATATTCACAATCAGCTCGCGAATCCTAAAGTGTCGGTTGGCCGAGATTTGGAGTTCGCTGTCTAGCAGCCTAAGATCTTGTACATTCCCAAGATTGTTCAAGCGAAAGATAAGAAGAACCTCGTGCGTAGCTGATGAGCGCTCATGTGTGATTACTACTATTGTTAGGCTAGTGGCCAACAAATAGATTTACAGCTTATCGCATCGCGACTTATAGGAACTCCTGACTAAAGCTGAAGTGGTGGTTGTCTGTTATAGGAGCACGCCCTGTGAATCAAAAATATATACTATACAATGGTACGTACTGACGAACCAATGCAGCTTTTAACATAAGAACACACATATATATATATATATATATATATATATATATATATAATATATATATATATATATATATATATATATATATATATCGGTAATTAAGTTGTGCAATATGGCTAATGGCCAGATTTCGGCGGTACCATTTTGTATGCTTTGTAGTGACAGTTTAAAATAACATTGCCCTAAAGCATAATCCGCAGAGCCAGATCTAGGACAACCAGAGCAGAGTTAAATTTAGCGCTAATTCTTGAGAAATAAATTTACATGCATGCAAATAGAGTATGGTAAGTGCTATAATTATTAACAATAACGAATGGAGCAATATCCCTGACAGTAAAATTAATAATTTGTGTTGTACCGATGTGGCTGGCCGGACATAATTAAAATTCATTCAACACAGGTTAGCAAAATAAAAAAAAGTTGTATCTAATAATTTAAAAAATATAGAACCTCTAGCGTCTCGTGTTTTTCGATTTTACGTTAAAACACCAAAATATTGGCATTCAAGTACAACACACACTTTGTAAAATGCACATGTTATGGAGATTAGTGTAGTACAAGTAAACTGTGGTTCGATTTGCGATTCATGTTACGTTCATATAAATTCGTGATTCGTGTCAAGTTAGTATAATTTATTTTATTATGTGTTACCTAGTAAGTTGTTAAGTCCCGTACGCCTATCGGATTTCCATAGAGTCTTATGTTACCACAGGAAGGAGAAGGGGCAGCAGCGGTCGCCAGATACAGACCTCGCACACCACCTCAAACAACTTGGTCTTTTGCAATTGCACATTTTATGACAAAATGGCAAGCCACATCCGTATAACCAAAATGTCACTTTTACTGCTACTTAAATCACTGTCTAAATTATACTGTCACTACTAATTAAGATATTTCACTAATTTCCGCCGTTATTAAGCACGTACTTGTTCAGGTATGACTCTATCTGCATTCGCCGTAGAAGACAAGAATTGGGCGCAACACACCCAAATCCGTACCCAATGGCAAGCGAGCCATGGCAAAGAGCAGACAGCGCTCTTCTTCGTATCCCTTATGGCGTTTGCGAAGGCTGCACGCTAATCTGTGTAGCTACGTTCAAGTCCATATTGTCGGGTACTCTCTACGCTCAGCTGGCGGGGCTTGTTTTGCCTGCTAGACGCACATGTGTGTACGTCGTCAAAACGTCGCCATCTCGTTTCTGTTAATCGCGCACAGATGCCGCATACATGTTTACAGAGGATACGATTGGATCGAAACACCTTTAAGCCCCTAATAGGTGAGAGCAATGATGTAGAGGCGATTCTCTTCTCAATTAGCAGATATACGCAGAGCAGCGACACTCCGCGAACCCATTATAAGCTGTCCCCCTCCATGACGCCATTATCGTCGACTGTGACAGCCGAGATTATGACGAGTGACCCTTCGTGGCCTGCGCGCTTCGCCGCGAACAGCAAAGGCGACGTGAAAGGAGCGGACCCCCGGAATGATTTGCAGTGGTTGGCCACAGCTAAGCCATTGCTGTTGAGCTGAATGCGGTGGCGAAGTATGTCCTTAAGCTATTCAATCCGTCTATATACCATAATGGTGCTTCCGTTTGAATTCTACTTCTTTGTGGTTTATTTCCTCATGCATGTTTTGGAATTTATTAAACGCGCCCCAAATAGGGGGATATTCATTTCCAAATAATTGTCACAATTTCGTGCTTGCCAGCTAATACACAACGCCAAAAGGTTACTCACAAGGGTTTTTTTGCGGTGGCTTTTGCGTATAAATTTGTGCCACTACGTTTTAATAGTACGACCTTGTTGAAAAATATGGCAATCATTCCTCGTTCTGGTAGATTTTAGCAAACAATTTCATATCATTGTTGTCTAAAAGTTGTAAAATTCCATCACATTTGTTCCACTTAGGTACAATATTGCACCTATATCCGACACGTTTTAAAAATCTGTTGTGTATTGTGAAGATTCGTTTCTGGTATCTCGCAAGCCCTGTGTTCCAAACAGAGGACGCGTACAGTATTACCGGTAACACATAATGTTTGAAGATACTGGCGTAGAGCCTAGCATCAGACAGTACAAACGTTTGCATTATAATTATGCTGTGTATAATGTATAAATAAACCGATTCATTATATTATGTTGATGAAAAAAAAAAAAAAAAAAACGTTTGCATAATCCATTGTGCCAAATGTGTAAGAGTATCTAAGATTCATACCACAATGTAGAATAGCGCACTTATGTACGGGCAAGTTGAGATAAAGTATACAAGATCATTCAACGAAGTTGTCTAACACTGTTTGCAAGGCCACAGCCTTGGAATCATTATCGACAATAGTATACATCTTAATATCGTCTGCATAGAATTGCATATGTTTCGGGTCGGTGTACCTCAGTGAATCAGTATACAATATGTACATGAGCGGCATAAGTATGGTGAGAATGTATCGTGTGTGGCTGTTTCGAATGCCGACATGTAGTATATATATATATATATATATATATATATATATATATATATATATATATATATAATCGAATGGCTTGTTATTATTAAGCATCAAAGCCCAATCATTTTGAGTTTCAATGGACTGCAGGTCAATAGAGTAGCCTGACCAATAGGCAAGCTGTTCTCTTAAGACGAATCCCTAAAGATTCGCGTTATTGTAGACAGCTTCCGCAATTACACTCTTCAAGAGTTTGCTCGGAGCGAACGTAATTAATATAGACGGTTTGTTCTGTGCATCTTCCTTGCCCCCTTTTTGTGCACTGGGCACACGATGGCACAGATCAGGTACAGTTCCTTCTTTACGAAAACGTCGGAATATTAGTAATGAAGGTATATGTACTAAACAGTCGGCATCTGATACCACCTGGTGTTTCGCTGTGTTTATTTGAAAACATCCTGATATGTCGAGCCAGGTTTTCGGGGTAGCTGTCAACATCCTCAACGCATTTAAGATTTTTAGGTTAAGCCGAAGACGTCATGAAATAATTAAGCTTTCTCAAAGTTGTCAGTTGCGGACAACCCACTCTGCCTCTAGATTGCGCCAACACTGACGTTGATTTTGAGCCATTGTCTTACGTATTTGTGAATCGTTGATTGATTTCCATGTTGCGCTATAGAGTTCTCTTCGATGACTTGTTTGTTGTTCGACGGTTTTGCATGGCACCAACGCATTCTGCAGCATGTGCGTGTATTCAAGGAAACGATTATACACCTCGTTTGAGTCCGCGCAGGTAGAAGAGAATAACATTCCAGTCGGTAGCAAGAAGGCTGCAGACCATCCTTCTGCAGTTTCTATTGGCGTAGTCCAGAAGGGTCGAAGTGTAGAATGGAAGAGATGGGCCCAGAACTATCGTAAAGCTGACCATGATGTGATTACTGGCAACAGGAGCAGAAAAACAGACAATACCGTCGACGGATTCATCGTTTGCGAGCACAAGATCAAGTAATTTTTGGCCTCGAGTAGGCTTCTTTACGGTATATATATATTCTTTCACTTAGGCGTTTTTTTTCTTTTCGATATCTCCTGCCGAAGATTTTCCTTTAGCTCGTCAATGGTATTGGACTTAATGACGAACACATTGCTCTTCAAAAACTCAGAGGAAATGTCCAAGGACGAACGAGATAGCCATGGAACGTCGGCCTTCTGGGAGATCACGCGCCCGCCAAACTTCTGCTGGAACAGCTCGACTGTAGGGCCCGTTGTGTGGACAGTTGCACCGTCCTACAAGAACCAGAGACAGTTTAAGTATAATTGAGTAACTTTTGGCCACAGAAAGTCCGTCAACATTTGTCGGTAGCGATCACCCTACATTGCTTCGTTAAAAAATACGGTGCAACACGGCTGTCCATAATTTATACTAGACAGTCACCTTTCGGCCTAAAAAGTGCAGTCAGATGGTGGGCCTCATCTGAGAAGCTGACTTCTGAGTCAAACTTGGGGTCTAACAGACTCCTCTGTTTGAAGCACTTTACAAATTACGACGCTTCCTAGGGCATCGGGCTTGAGCTCCTGGGTTTACTGGATCTTATACGAGCTCTTCTGAGCAAGCTGTGCTATCCAAGCGTGGCGCATCATGTACCGACCCAGTTTCCCAAAACGTTTTTAGCAAATCTTTCAGAAAACTTTTATAGCCGTTTCCTAAGGCTCTGCATTTCGACCATACGAAACATTCGAAAATACTGCGTTACAAGACGACATCGGTCGAAATTTGAAGGCCAGATGGTGGCCGTATTTAAGGCAGACTGTGTGTCTGACAAGTCTGTGATAAAGTAGAGTGCCCGTTTTTGTGAAGGCCGGGAGTGTTTGAGTGATAACTCGAAACCAGGCCAGTCCAGCAGGGTAATTACGGCCAAATTCGTCTAAGAAGTGTTCGAACAATGTGGACCGGAAGGTGTACGCGCAGTGGGTTTCGAAGAAGCTCAGCAAACCACAAAGAAACTGCGGTAAGGGCTTGCAGGGCAACACCTGTTTCGTTGTCATTAAGACCCTGTTCTTATTAGAGCGGATCGTCACCGGTGACGACAGTTAGTGCCATCACTTCGAGCCAAAGACAAAACGGGACAGCATGCGTCATCACCCCCCCCCCCCCCCTGGAAAAATCAGAGCTTCGTCCTCAGCAGGCAAGCTAATGCTCACCGGCTTTTTAACGTGCGAGATCTGATACTCATCGAATTCTTTGAGTACGAAAAAAAACGTGTATTTTAAGACTCTTTGTAGCCTATGCAATTCAATTGAGGGCAAATGGACCAGGCTGCTCATGGAGAGAGTGATGCTGCTTCATGATAACGCATGTCCACACATCTCCAGGATCACACAAAGTATATTGGCTAAAATCACGTAGGAACAGCTTGAAAATCCGCCCTACGGCCCGCGCAGGTCGTCCTGCGAATCTCATCAGGTTGGTCGGCTAAAAACATCGAAACGCGAGACGCTTTAACTCGGGCGACGAACTGAGAGACACAGTGAAGGACTGGTTCATGTTATAGCCGCAGGAATTCTGGTAACAGGGCACTTCGGCTCGTGCAACAGTGGAATAGCTATGGCTTCAGGTGATTACTTTCAAATAAATACTTCATCTATACCCACAGTGTCGTTTCGTTTCCTTTCATTTGAAGACCCCTTATATATATATATATATACTAGCGTTATAAAAATAGACGATGTATTATCTCCGCTCTTTTGGTGCGACCCATCAGTCAGCTTTGGTATGAGTGACGTGTTACGCCTACTGACTCTCAGGATTCATGTTACAATAGCAGTAATAATGCAACGGTATTCAACATGTTCAAAAATCCGCATGACCTGCGACAACCCCGAGGGAGATTTCTGCCTCGGAATTTTGCAGCCACTCCTGGAAGCGTTGATCCGGCTTGCCCGAGATCCAGGACTAGCAACAGACTGTCCTAGGCCCGCCCTTGTCGCCCTTGCATTGCGTTTGCAAGCAAACGAAGGGTTTAGGGACGAAAACTCGATGACGACCGCGACAACAATAACAGTGCAACGACAAAATAAGCGCAACGACATTAGTACCAACGACAGCAGCGTCGAAAACAACAGCCACAACAACAACAACAACATTAACAACAACGACGGGTGTTGTGCACCAGGGGTTTGCCGCAGTAGAGGGGCGGCATCCAAGGCAAAGAGATCCAAAACAGGGCCAGCAGCGTTAGAGTGGGTGTCATCCACCGCGCCACGCTGCGCAGGAGGGATTATCCTAGCGGAGCTCCGAGGACCGGCGTAGCAGCGCCGAGCAGTGGCGGAGCTTCGAGGGCGGCGTCTCGTATGCATACATACACGCATAGCAACTACATACAAACTACCTACGTTACCTGCAAACTAGATGCTCTGAGGGCACGCCATCTAAGGAGTAGAAGACGCAGCAGCAGCAGCAGCAACAGCAGAAAGAGAAGCCGGACGAGAGCTAGGAGAACGAAATGAAACTAGAAGGATAGCAGTATGGATAAGCAAATGAGTGGAATACTCTGGAGCAAGGGAGCCAGCGAGAGAGAGCGAGAGAGAGACGGTTTGTGCGCCAAATACTCAACGCAAGTGCGGTGGGCCAGTCGTATAGAGACTGACGGAAGTCTTGTGATTCGCGAACAGTTGTCGCTAAACGCATGTTGCTACGGTTCTTGCAGTCACTGCTGTAGCTGGTGATGGTGGTATTGTTGTTGTTGTTGTTGTTTTCTGCTCGATCGTTGTTGTGGTTTCTGTTGTTGTTGTATTTTAAATCGCTATTGTCACTGTTATTCCTGTTGGTTTTACTGGTGCTCGCTCGCTCGCTCACTCGCGCCCTAGTCGCCACTGTTATCGGCCGGTCGACGTACTTCTGCTCCTGCCGGCTGCTGCTGCTGCTGCTCATGCTGATGCTGCTGTTGTTATCGCCAGCACAGCCATATGCGGTAAACGAGCTAGTGGAGCACATTCTGGAGCGAGTCGAAAGTCGCTCCGCACACCGACGAAGACGTCGACAGCACGCTTGATGATAAC
The DNA here is from genome assembly GCA_003439945.1 of Dermanyssus gallinae. Lineage (NCBI taxonomy): Eukaryota > Metazoa > Arthropoda > Arachnida > Mesostigmata > Dermanyssidae > Dermanyssus > Dermanyssus gallinae. Next base: position 96,922 of record QVRM01000377.1, read on the forward strand.
AACAACAACGATAGCCTCGGCAAGGTAAGCCTGCCCGGCAGCGCCAGCAGAAGCAGCAGCCGCAGCCTTAACGGCCTGCGTCCTCCTGCTAAGCTCCATAATAGCAGCACCAGCAGCACTGTGTGTGTTGTGTGGTAGAGGCACCACCACCACCACCACAACCGCCATCGTGAGGGGCACGTCGCTTGGTTCCCTTTCTACATCATGATGATGATGATGATGATGACCTGGCTTGCACCGCCCGCCAATCTGTTGTGTTCTGTAATGCCGAAACGACCCATGGAATACCGAAGCGCGTTGCAGGTCCGCCGCGTCAGCCGGTGGTTAAACCGGCGGGGGTTCCGAGTTGTCGCAGGCGGGCGGGCGGGCGGCCGGCCTGTCTGCCTGCACAGGACCCTGCTTACTTTGCTTGGCCTGGCCTGGCCCAGCCTAGTCCTGCGTTGCCTGTTGTCAGATGCAATGTCGCCTCTGTCTGTCTGTCTGTCTGCCTGTCTGCCGATTCCTGTCGCTGCGCCGAAGCAGCGAGCGACTTCATCACCGGGTGAGCAGAGGGAAAGCACCGCCTCTCCGCTCGGATGCCTGCTGATGTCTGCTTGCCAGCCTGCCTGCCCAGTTAGCTAGATTTATATGGGACAATTCTCAGATAGATACCCCCTAACTGCCCCTACACACCCTTGACTCTCGTTAGCCTCATATTCTATTCGTGCCGTCGTATAAGCCGTCGTGGCCCGTCGCCGTCGCACAACAACAACAACAACAATAACAACAACAATAACGACGACGACGACAATGACAACGTGCATACAACAACAATAGTATCAACAACGACAAAAGTGGCCACCACAATAACGACAAACACGCGCTGAATACGAACGCGGGCTGGGACCGGACGACGAGATTCACGCAGAACCTGCCCGTATCTGCATGAGAGTTTGACGATGCAAACGCTCGTGAGCCTTGTGCGAGAGACGTATATCCGATCACGATAATGCGGTGCGTGCGATGCACTCTGTATGTATATATCTGTATATATATATATTTTTTAATTTAGTTTTGTGTATTTCACTCAAATCGAGTATAATATACAACTCGTACGGTTTTCTTCATAATAATTTATCCTCTTTACGCTTCCGACAAGGGAAGTAGTGCAACTATTTAGGCTTTAGTGCTGCGCAATCTACTGCGTGGTACTTGCCACACGTCTGCGGGCAGAACCGGCAGGTGCACAACTCGTACTCCTCGTGAAAGGCGGTGTTTAAACGTACCGGGTAGTGAGAATCATTTTTTAAAAAGACTAACTGGAAAATGCGGTTGCACACACGGTCACCACTGCGGCGAAACTCCCTGCAAAAGTGAGCCGGTAGTGTGGGGCTCCAACCCTCAAAAACAGTCGTGTCCCCGTTCCCCGACCTGACTGGGAACTGCTCGCGCATTGCATCAATCAGTCAGCGGACGGCGAAATCTACTACTCTTGACAGGTGTGTTCCCCGGGAGCCACGGGGAGGCAGAGGCGCCTTAGGTGGTTGGCGCTCGTTTTCTTCTGTAAAATGGCTTTGACGACTTCACCTATGGTGTTCCAATGCGATTCCGTCAAATTTTTTGCAGATGCCACAAAAGTTAAGCACCTGTGTATTCCTTTGATGCGGTAGAGGTGCGCGCTGTCCCGCCCATGCTGGACACGTCAGTGCAGTGTGATCTGGGGTGCCTTCAAGTCCATCGCCGCAGTGGATGCACTTCGGACCGAGCGAGAGCCTTGCGGAACAGGTAGGACTGGAAGTCGCCATGGCCTGTCAGAATATGGGTCGTGTAAAAGGTGAGTTCACCCCCGGGCGGTACAGCCAGTCTTTAATGTTGGGGATTACGGCGCGGAGGCTGGAGCCTGGGGTACCCTCGTGTAAGCCGTCCCACTCTTCCTGCCAGAGGTCGATTGTATGCCAACGCTCTTCGTCCTTCTTGCGCCGGGGGTTGCTGCTTTCAGATTCCAGGGGATCGTTCCAGCAAGGGCAAGGACCGCCGTCGCGCTTACCGTCCGGTACGCTGCGATTACCCTGAACGCTCAGACCCTCCGGGCCCGATGCAGGCGGGGCCTGTTAACAGCAAACTTTAGGGCGTCGGAAAGCCAGGCCGGGACTCCGGATAACCACGTATGCCCGATTATGCTCGCAAGCTTAGTTATGAAGTTTACACTCGTACGTTGTCTAACCCTACTAAGCCCTGCAAGAAGATCAAGCTACGTGCCAACTTGCAAACCTTGACGCAAGTCATTGGGAGTTCTACGTAGAGAAAGCACATGCACAAGATGTCAACTACCGCGCTTAAAGTTTCTCGTAGAATTCGACATCCGTATTAAGCTTAGCGTTTATGGAGGGCCCCGTTCTAAACAGTTTTACAGAGACAACCCATTTTCCTAGTTCTAGAGGGCCCATTTACCCTCATGCTAACCAGCGCAAAGTATTAGTACACGTATATTTTCTCCCGCGAATTCTCTGAACTGACTTCGCTACTCCATTAAGTAATACGCTGCGCATTTACTATTTGGTCCTCGTATCAAATAGTAAAATTTATATTTGATTAGGGGACATCATAAAATACGTCCTGACCCTGATGGTGAAACCTACAGCGCAGGCTATGTATCACGCTTCTGCAGGATCAAAACCAGGATGATGCTCAGCAGTCACGCATGCATTTCGTTAGGCCAATGATACACGCATGAGCTGCTAACGCCAGACAATCCTGAACCGCTGCCTTGTGACTTTTTATTTTATTAATTACGGATACACTGCTACGACAGCAGAGAAAATGTCTACATGAAACGATGACTACATTGTTCTAAGAGTTGAGGATTAGGTACTCTCTCACATGCATGCATGTATTGGCGTGCTCTCATATTTTCTAAGCACGTATTAGTTTGCCTTTGAAGTACAAAACCCTGCGCACGGTTTTACTGTACTAAAAGATAATTGTGTCAGCAGTTTTCGGCGGGGACCTTTGTCCTACATGTCGATTAACCAAGTTAGAATGCGAAACTTTGTCCGAGCAGAACTTCTCAACAATTTGACTAACAAGCCATCAGGTCATAACTAGTAGAAAAGTATTTACATATGCCCTATTATAATCGTGCTAGTATTATGTGGGATGCCACAACATGATGCGCGGCCACATCCATACGGAGGTAGCGCCTTCATGCAAAAACATGCATGATGCACGTCAGTGTTAAAATGGTAATCACAGCTTGTGATTTTCTTAATTGTGCATTGAAGTAATAACTACCAGAGGAAGTAATCTTCGTATATGTCTCACTCTAGCAAATATCACACGCTGTTTAGAGGCGCTTTTAGTCTCACTGCATTGTCATGTCATCAGCAAGGTTTGCGCCAAAAGAGCAGAATTTTACGCATAGCTTAGTCAGGTGTCATATAGGTTTTTGGGCCTGAGAACTGAAAAAAATCTTCGTGTTTTACTCCGAGGTCCGTAAGGTCCGCAAATAAAGCAATCAGCACTTCCTTTAAGGTGCATGAGGACAACCTTATAACAAGGTTCCTTCGCCCGTCTGTGTGCTGTTCCTAACAGTTGGAACAAGCCGAATCTGTACATTTCCACGTTGTCCTACGTCACTAGAGCAAGGATGACGCTGACACCGGTCTAAGGTACGGTTAGAGAGGATTAAGCCTTCATGCGGATAAGCCTACATGTCTCTCTCTCTCTCTGTCCCTATTTTTCTCTCACATTTTATAAGAAGACGGTGAAGGTTAAGTGTGCCGGCTTGCATTACTAGGCAATCTGAAGACGCGAGCTTTCAGCACCTGCAAACTAGACTCTAAGACTATAAGAATACGTAGCCAGATGATGATGATGATGGTTAGAGGCGCAGCCCGTTAGCTCAACAGTCATGCGTGCGCAGGGTGACTGACTTGAGCTCGTCTAGCTAGGCCAGCCGAACAGTCTGGGCTCAGCCGAGTTTTCGTTGGCCGACCGCAACGCCTGCTACGAGATCACGGTTCGCCACCGTTTTTGCGGTTCTTTGCGGTGTGCAACTCTCGGGCTTGGCTCGGCTCGGAGTTGGCTCCGCTAAGCTCTTGCTCCCGTCGGTCCATGCTCACTATGTCAGTATGTCTGTCTGTCGGTTTGTCTGTCTGTCGGTTTGCCTGTCTGCCTGCCTGCTGTATGCCTCTATGTTCCTTTGTCTGTCTGTCTGTCTGTCGGTTGAACTGACCGACCCAAGCTCGTTTTCTCGTTCTTTCCCTGCAGCTCGAAAGCAGCCGCCCGCCGTCGAAACAACTAGCGGAACTAGCGTTGAATGTTGCTGTTGTTGGCGATGGTAACGGTGGTCGTTGCCTTGTCCTGCTATTGCCGCCGCGCTATTACCGTCTCGAGTGAGTGACTGAGTAGGCTGGGCAAGAGAAGGAAAAGGAAGGAGGCAAAGCAGAAACAAGAAGAGAAGGAACAAGGAAGAGGTCGAGAGTTTGCTAAAGGCAATGTGGCTCGCAGCGAAAGCAAGGCGTCTATGGCCGACTAGGGCAGTCGGCAGTCGGAGGCAGGTCGCGAGCGAGCTGAGGGTCGAGGATCGACGAGGCCATCTAGCAGCAGTAGCAGCAGCAGAAAATTGGAAGGGCGTCGTACCAACAGAGGAAGGCAGCAGCAGCAGCACTACTACAACTACTGCTTCTGCTGCTGCTGCTGCTGTCGTCGTAGTAGCCGTCGTAGAAGCACTCGTAGTCGTAGTAGCAGTAGAGGCAGTCGTAGTAGGGCCATTATCGGTATTCGATGTCCACATCTTCTTGCTCTTATTAGCTGGCTAGTCCATCTGAGTGGCCGGTTGGGCGTTCAGCGCTAGCCAGCCCTCAGTCAGCAGGCCTCAATCCGACGGTACTGTGGTGGTGGTGGTGATGGTGGTGGTGGTGATGGTAACGCCAGCGCTGCTGCTTCTGCAGTTGCTACTGCTGCTGCTGCTGCTGTTAGGGCCGTCTCCACTGCTGTCATGCCAGCTGTCTGAAGCGGCAGCAGCAGCAGCAAGGGGGCTGCTTCTAGAAAACGCCGCTGGTGGAACGAGTGGTTGATCGAAGAACCAACCGCCAGTCGTCCCTGGCGCCGCCCCCGCTCAGCCTCTCGATTGGATCTGACGGCAGACTTCGGGCCGCCCGGCTACCGACTTCCGACCGGCGGACCGACCGCCCGCCCGGAATGATGGACTGATGGATGAATGAATGGATTGATGAGCGGATATATAGATGGAGGAATTGATGAATGGATTGATGAGCGGATATATAGATGGAGGAACTCATGAACGGATTGATGAGCGGACATATAGATGGAGGAATGAAACGATTGATGAATAGATAAAACCTTTCTTCCTCCAGCTTCTCTAATTTCTAACGCTCGCGCCGGCAAGCAACCAGCCAAGCAAGCATAGGGGGCACAGACAGATGCGCAGATAGAATCGACATAGATACCCAGGGCGGTGGCAGCGGGGCGGGGCGAAAGGATGCGGCGGCGGCGGCGACTCGACTGAACCAGAAAGGCTTAAAATCTCATTCGTTCGATCCGATAGATAGGCAGATTGATAGATAGACTGACATACAGACAGGAGGCCGACATAATATCCCCCTCGTAGCCTCGATCGCTGAAGGCAGAGCAAGTAAGAAATCTATTAACGCTTGCGACGCGTGGCGTGCCGTCGAGTTGCCTTTTTGCTTCCGTCGGCCTCTGTCGCTCTTACGTAGCGCGTCTCGTTACGCGTATTGTGACACGGGAAGCGCCAATATGCTACCACTGCTGCTTCTTCTTCTCCCTATCCTCTTCCTTCTCCCCTGCCCTCCCCTCGAAGAGCCGCAATAAGCGCAGATCATATTGTATGTGATACTAATAATCGTCAGCTGCACAGCGGCACTGAGATTTGTGCACAAAACGTTCCTGCCTTATGCAGCCGTTGCCGTTTACTTTGATTACTTCATGCTGGCGTTTTCTGTAAAGGCGGTGAAAACACTGTCTCAGGCGAAGGCCATCAGGTAAACGGCTTGCCTCGTCCGTCAAACCAACACAATGATAATATATTATATATATGCTTGCCTCGTCCGTCAAATCAACACAATGATAATATATTATATATATATGCTTGCCTCGTCCGTCAAATCAACACAATGATAATATATTATATATATATATATATATATATATATATCCAGAAGCGTCCCTCGAAGAATGGCAAGAGCCATCAATTTCTAGCTGGCTGCCGTAGGAGTAAGCGCTACGAAAAGTGCGGTAACAGCACGTAGCCGCTCATGCACTGATTAAAGGCGTCGGTATTCATGAAGAGATCAAATACGTCATCTTCGCCCATCTGTGCAAAGGGCAATGTATATACTCCGTCTTGCGGGACGTATGCTACATAGTTAAATTATTTATGTTTCTTGTTTTTGCTGTTTTTGCCTTTGCGATCCATGCTGCTACTGTTATTGTTATCGATGTCGCGGTTGTCGGCAGATTTGTTTTTGTTTGTTGTTTCTGTAGTTTTAAGTCGTTACAGGGTTTTGTTTTGTGCCACGGTTTATTTGTTGCTGTTTTCGTATTCGTTGTTGATGTTGCTAGTTCTATGCTGTTACTGCAATCTGAGCTAGTATTAAATTGTGGTAGTGTTTATGTTCATCTATTTTTTTATTTATTTATCGTTTGCATTTTTTGTCATTTCACCGTCGTTACTATTGTGGTGTTCACTATTGCCGCTTGCCGTTCCGTTTAGTAACTGTTCTGTGAAAAGCTACCTTACTTACGAAAATAGCTTCTTGGACCGTCCCACCGTAATAATAAAGTATTTTAGGCTCGATGAAGTTCTATAGACTTCTTGCAGCAGTGTTAGTACAAGTCATTGCCTGTTTGCATACTTATTTTGTTGATTTAGTTAAATGCCGCAGTTTGCTGCAGTGCACTGGCTGATTAGTATTGCGTTGCTTTATAAAATTGCAATCAACAATGTATTAACAATTCCGAGATGATAGTGGCGTACAATTACAAAACATAGCGCAACCTAGAACTATTTGTGAGACTGGCCGTTGCGTCCGCTGACGAGCAAGGCACGCTCGTTCCTAAGTAGAAAAATATGTAAATGCAGAATTGGCCGCAGACCGTTTAGTGCCTAGTTATCCGGCCAAGCGTATAAAAACGGACCATTTGCTTGAGAGGTTCGACGCTAATCAGTCATCTGATTGCATTCTGCAGTGGAACGCGGCACTTACAGGCGACTGTCGGATTACAGCAGAACGACGTGAGATTGTTGGAAAAAAAACCCGATTCGTCTCAAGGCCATTCGATATCAGCAAGTCCGAAAATAACAAAGTACAGAACAGATTTATCATCAAACCAAGACGTTTTCTATTTGCTGCGATTTGGCCCTATTGACGTACATATAGTATGCCGTTGTTCGCGTTATACTGTAGATCTGATCTCGAAATAAATGCGAATTACTTATTTAAAAAAAAAAAACAGGGGGATTATGCTGACGGCTACAATTTGAGGCGTATCCAAATACCTCTAACAAATAGACAGGTGTAGCGGGCACGCTCGTCACGGCCACGGCAGTCGCCGTAAGGAGGGCAACACCTGTTGTGCATGAGGCGTTTGCCCCTATGAAGTACTATTGACCAGTCTCACAAATAGCTCAAGCTAGTCCTACGTTTTTTAATTGTACGCCACGATTATCTAGAAGTTCTTAATACATTGTTGATTGCAATTTGATAAAGCAACGCACCACTATTGGTCAGCCTGTACTGCAGCAAACTGCGGCATTGGACTAAATTAGAAAAATATGCAAACAGGCAATGAATGACTTGTACTAACACTCCTGCAAGAAGTCTGTAGAACAACATCGATCCTAAGGTATCTCACTACAGGTGTACCGGTCCAAAAATCCATTTTCGTAAGTAAGGTATCTTTTTACAGAATATTTACTAAACGGAACGGCAAGCGGCAAGCTAACGACTCATACAGAGGTCTTGCCGACAGAGCTTTTTCGGACACGCCTGAGAAATAAATAGCTTATACTAGCACAGTATAGGTTAAAAAAAAAATCATTCCATCATGTAGAACATTTATATAATAGAAAACCGTTTCTACGTTGAGACAATGTATAGATTCACGCATTATACGAGGGGCGTATTCCTAACAGTTGTTTTTCGTCATGAAATGTGCGTATAATTACCGTTTCTGAAAGCTTATGCTGGACGCTTTTCTGCAAGTACGTTTCGCCATACCGTGATCCGTTGGGGCGTACCCTGTGCATTAGAAGCTACCTATCATTTTGTTTAGATCCCCGGCCTGGATTTCACTAGCGATTGACACAATCAAAAATCGCTCTCTGAATAATTTGAACAAATACAATCATTTTTTTGTGGAAGGATTTCGGAATGTTTGATGCAGGCCTACAGTAATATGAGCACTGCATGGCAGCCGAGCTGATGCGTACCATATCGTACGACCTGGCAGCTAATGAGAAATGCAGGCTGTGGGAGAACGACCACAAAAAAAAACTACAGACACCAAGAAAACGGTGAGACGGTAGCAGACCGAATTCACCAGTATCGCGGAAAACGCTCTCCGGGCGCGCAGGTTAAGAATTTGTTTCTAACATTAGTGACTGGACAAAACCATCTGGCAGGCAAACTTACTCACTTGCGCAGCTAGGAAGCAGGACGAGCGCTAAAGTGTGCTCCAAGAGAACAATGCTTCAATTGTAGAAATAGTTGTGCCCTTTTGCGGAGGGATGTGGAAGGTGACTTTTTCCCAGTAGGAGAGAGTCTTACATGACCGTTGTATTTAACAAACGTAAGGCGCGTACTGCATACTTCACCTACTTCGTAACCCAAAACCTCTGTCCCTAATCGCGCATAACGTAATCATCATGTATACGCGTTTGTATTTAATGTATCATAAATCAAAGAGAAGAATATCATAAATAATGCGTATTGTCAATGCGTGTTTATTAATAATCAGTAGAGTCAAGCCATTTTTACGATCTAGAGTTCGCACTATTTGGATTATTGCTGCTCAACAATATGATACCGTTTAAGTATTTTTTACGAGACATTCCGGGAGCGCATGCCACTGGAAGCTAACGGTGGCTAGCGTAAAACTACCAAACCCACGAAACGCGGATTACTCCCCAGCCCCCAGCTCGGAAGTGTTGGGACCATTTGAGCTAGGCAATTCCAACAGTGGACCAATTTCAACAGCCGCTATCGTATAGAGCTAAATCTAAACTATGAGCATCGATGCCCGTCACCACTATTAGGCCAATATGCAAAAGCCTTGTAATTTAGAATTTAAAAAACAGCTTTAATAACGTTTTGGCAAAATTTTTGTAGATATACTATATGCACGTTATTACGTAATTGAATGCAACCACTGCTGTCTCATAATTTGCCGCGTTGCTATGCGTCTGAGAGATTAACAACAACAAGGAATTTACGACAACTAAGAAGTTGCAGCATATGCTATATTGTTGCGCTTAGTAAGCAAATTGTAAAATCAGAAAAGAAAAAATGCGAATCTGTACGTGCGGTGTTATTGAATGTTTTAGATAGCGCTGATGTTTCTCACTCTTGAAAATACGGTTGTTAATCACTGGCTAGAGAAAATGTTTCCGGAAGGATTTTTGTGGTGTCTGAGATCTCGTAGATCTTCTTGTTGGAATGGCTGGTCGTGTTCTATTCATCCACGTTGCCTTTTTTTGCCATCTGCACGTAACAGTGCGACCCGTCAGCTTTGTGAGCATCAAAAGAGTTACTAAAGACAGCTCCCCGAGCGTAACAGTAAGTACACCGCAGAAGGCAGACGACACCTTATTCGCATTTAGGTTGGTTAAGGTGATGGCACATTTAGCACGCAACGTGCTCTTGCACAAAGCCTGATTGGCGATGGACTCGTTAGAGTACATTAAGTGAGCAGGGCCCTGAGAGCGGCGTTGTAACAGTACATGGACGCATTTTTGTTCTCCTGTTTATCCCAACGAGGTGTGTAATACGTGCGGCGTCTCTAAGTGCTACATAAGCTCTTATCCGCCTTGGATGAGAAACTCCTATGAAGCTTGTAGTGAAGCTTAAAAACAAGGTAATACAAAATAAGTCATGATGATGTTTTTACAAGCATGCAATTTCATATTCACAGGACCTTGATGTATATATTTATATTTATACATATTTTGACAGAATATAACTGAACCTTTTAGATGTATTTTTGGTATGGCGGCCACGCCTCTGAGAAATCTGCAATGTTTATAGAGCACACATATCTACGTGAGCGCATATCTACGTGAGTGTAGCTTCTAGCGAAATGCTCTGCTTGGCTAGCCAGACGCAATGAGTGTCGTCTTTAGATTGAACTGTCACGGAAAATATTTTACCATGTGTTTTAGTGGGTTATGCAAGGCATCGTCCATCGCAAGTGACTTCCTGGTGGCTAAATGATAGACACGGACGCCCACTGTGATCAGCTCGAGCGATTTTTTGTCGCTCTCCGTTAGTTAAAGTTAAGTTTCGACAGTTTCGTTAATAAAAAGGCGTCATCTTCCATAATGACAACCCGAGGCCACATGTGAGTTTGTCCAGCCGCTGCAAGACAGACTTCAATTGCGAAGTTTTGCCGCATCCATCCTTTTTACCGGACATCGCACCGCCGGACTACCATTTATTCAAATGTCTGTAGAATTATTTACCGCGCAAGAGATACACTTCATTGAAACAGAAAAACGTGCAGACATTCCTCGAGATTTAGAAAGCAGAATTATTTGTCATAGGAATCGATAGTCTGATAAAAATAAATTATTATTATTATTATTATTATTATTATTATTATTATTATTATTATTATGTTTTTAAACAAGTCACACTTTGCTCACGAAGTGATGTTTTTTTATATTAGAATAGTCGGCTCAAATGTCGTTATATAGTAGCGTTGCAACAAGGCCTATGCAGTCCGTTGGTAATACCAATCTTATCGTCTTTTATAACTAAACTGATCTTAAGGACACCATCATGCAAATGTCAAAGGTTTGTTTCTGTATATATATATTATGGACCGACATAGCCCGCCGGCAAATTTATTTGTCCACGTTGTCTGTTGTCACAATGTGTCACATAACGAACTGAAAATAAACAACTCAAGGCTCTAGATCCAAGCTGGGGCTGGTTCACCTGGGCTAATTATTATTTTATTATTATTATTATTATTATTATTATTATTATTATTATTATTATTATTATTATTATTATTATTATTATTATTATTATTATTATTATTATTTATTAATATTGTTTAAATGTTACAATTGTGAGGTGTGAACGTGTACTCCTTGTCTTCTTCTAACTCCTAAATATTATTCCATGGAACCGACAATACAGCCGGCGTTTCCTCGGCACACAGCAAGCGACAGCAGTTGCCGTAGAAACTCGCCTTCGCGCCGATTCCCTGTGAGATCTGTAATCCGTTGGCCCAGCTCACTGATGAATCTCTTGGTTCCCTTGCTTACCGGGCCCATTGTTTCCATCGATATTGGCACTACGATATAACTTGTCTCCAGTTCTTGGTACTTGCGTTTTTTCCCATTATCTGCGCGCTCGGCAACCCATCCCGCTTCTAGTGAACTGTGGCGTATATACGAGGGAGCCACTGTACAGGACACTGTAGCATCCCATACCAAGCATCTGCCGTTAGCCCATAGCGGGATTGTTACACCGTCTGGTCTTTTGTCGTCATGAAGTCCTAATCTGGGCTCGAGCGTGCTTGGTATACCAGCTTTGCGTAAGGCTCTTCTTATAATTGCATTGATTTCAGCGTGTCTAGAAACTCTACCATGGCTTTGATGCAGCTAAGAGGGTGAAGTCCATCCTCAGTTACTGTGGTACCACATGCGCGGCAACTGTAGGGGTTGCAAACCGGGGCACCTATTCGAAGAGCTGTTACCATGCGGAATGAGGTGTTGTCCAGCATGGTACCCAGCTGCGGGGAAGGGAGACACTTTAGAAAGCCTCCACTAAATGTGTGCCGTGCTGCCAGAAAGACAGCTTTTTCCACTGGAGATTGGAGGTTGTCTAACAGCTCTCTAGCTGCAGCGCTGCATCTGTAGGAGTCCAATGTATGCTGTGTGGGACGTTCTTGCCAGGGGCCTGGTCCAATTGCTTGTCTAGCTATTAGCTCTGCAGCATCTTTGGCTCTTGTGATTCCTTGGCGGATGTCTGGTTCGACCAACGTTTTTGCGAGTTTACCAAATTCCAATAGAGACGCGGCATAGCACATGGGAGCCAGCTCCGCCGCTGATCTAATACCAAGTCCTCCTTCGGCAATTGGAAGGGTTGCTCTTTTCCAAGTGTCATCATGCAGGTCGACGTTTAATACTTCACCTAAAATGCTTCTTGCGGTATCGTCGTAAGCTTGAAGATCTTCGTGGCATTTAATAGCTGGTGAAGTGCGTAGAGTATAGTTAAGCTTCGGCGAGCCCAAGCTGTATCTCCAGATGCACAGAGCTGCTTGCGAATGCATCGCCGTTAAGCGAGAGCGAATTTGCTTCAGTCCAGTGCACTTTTCTTTAAGGGTCTTTGAAATCGATCGTAAGCTTATTGGGGCTCCCAGAAGCTCCAGCTCGTCTAAGTCAACGCGCCTAGATTCTGGCAAGGCATTCAAAACCGCCCTAAAAATTTCATCCTGTTCTTGGGCATTACCTCCCAATGTAATGACTTCACACTTAGAGGCATTGAGGCTAAAGCCTCCCTCTTCTGCAAATTTTATTAATTTATTATTATTATTATTATTATTATTATTATTATTATTATTATTATTATTATTATTATTATTATTATTATTATTATTATTATTATTTTTATTATTATTATTATCTCATCGCACCTAATATCGACGCGGCGTTTTCTCTGTAATCTGTCAATGAAAGCAGCTGCCTCAGAAACTCGCCCCCAGTAACTGTAACCCCAGTAATTGTCCCCGGCTCAAACAAGACAGTGCGGCTGTGCAAGACACTGTCGCATCTCAAACCAGGCATTTGTCCTTTTCCACGGCGGAGCAGTGGTACCTTCGGGTCTTTTATTGTCATGGATCCCCAGTCTGGGTCACAGCATGCTAGGTATTCCCGACCTTTGGAGAGCCCTTTGAAGTACTGCGTTTATTTCGGTGTCTAGGAGCCCGGCCTTGGCTTTTGATGCAGCTTAATGGGTGGAGGTAATTCTTCTCCACTGGTTTTGCACAGGCCTTGCCAATGTGCGCTTTGCATATCGGGCCGCCGATTCTGAAAGCCGACAATATGCGAAATGAGACGTTGTCCAGCATAGTGCCGAGTTGTGTTGACGGAAGAGCCCTGAGGAATCCGCTACTGAAGGTGTCTGTGCGGCCAAGAAGACTGCTTTATCTGTGGGAGACTTAAGGCTTAACTAGCATATTTGCCAGCTGGCCAAATTCTACAAATGACGCTGCGTAACATCTAGGGGCCAATTCTGTTGATTATCGAATACCCAGTCTACCTTTGCTTATGGGGAGGCTTGCTCTTCGCCACGTTCTGTCCGTGAAGTCAATGTTAAAGACTTCACTCAGTATGGCTCTCGTGGGGTTGGCTAACGCTTGCTGGGCGTCGGGACATTGGCCTGTCGGTGAGGTACGCAATGTGTAGTTGAATTTCGGAAAACCCAGAGTATATCTCCAAAGACATAGTGCCGCTTGTGGGTGCACAGTTAAAAGACGAGGTCGTGTTGTCTTTATTAAATGACCATTTATGTTAGCACTTTGGAGTGAACAATTGTCTCCGCGTTAACGTGTGGTTACGGGTTATCTAACCCGGGATTAGCCCAGTTCAACAATGTGCCCCGAACAGATGCTGCGTTTCCTCGTTGGATGTCAAGCGACAGCCTCTGACGCAAAAATTCCGATGCTCTTAAGTCTCCCGTGGAGAGGTTAAGGCTTCTACCCACGCGCTGAATCAACTTCTATGTAAGCGGGCCTGGCCCTCCCACTGTTTCACAAGCCAACGGACAAAATTGGTGCGGATACTTAACGCCAGAGTATTTTCTACATTTGTTAGCCTCTGCTAATCTAGACGCATGACCTGCCTGGTCCGCACCTGCACCGACCATCGAAGGGGCTAATGAGTCGGTTACAGTTGCGTCCCAAACAAGCATGCGATCACGCTCAAAGGGGGTTAGAGTAAGACCGTCAGGCCTTTTTCCGTCATCTCTGGATAGACCCGGAGGTTCTAGTACGCACGGAAAGCCAGCAGATCTTAATGCTCGACTGAAAGTGTCATTTAATGCCGAGTGGCGTGCTCTTCGGCCTGCACTTAAGGCGCATGATAAGCCATGATGCGCCAAAGCGTCTACAAGGTAACCACAACGACATCGGTGAGGGACAACTAGGTCGACACCAAGCCGCAATCCTGTGCTGATGCGCGTCGTCTCATCATCCAAAAGCGTCCCTATTCGTGGACAGGGTAGGGCATGTAACCAGGCTCCAGCCCCTTGACTACTAACGGCTCGAAGCCTGGCTTTGTCAGCCACGGTGGGGGCTCTATCGATCAGGCTTTTTAATCGCTTTTCTTGCAGAGGGTCTGTCTAACTGCTCTGTTTAGTTCGTTCATCGGGAGGGGAGTCAAACAAAGACAACAATCTGCCGGTCAGCTTTTGTAGTTCAGCGTTATAAGCTTCCCATCCATCCTTATCCAATAAAGCCCTAACCCTCTCCGAAGACTGAGTCAATGATGACACGATCGCGGGTCCAGCCATCATGACCGCGTCCGGCATACCTAATCCGCCTAGAGAGATCGGAAGCATTACCTGATCCCTTGCCACAGCGGTAAGCTGAAGGTTTAATATCTCCTCTAAAATGTCTAAGCTAAGATCATTAAAAGGCTGTAAAAGTTCAGGCGATGATGATAAATTGCAACCTCTAACTAGGTGTGTTAACTTCGTGGCTGAAAAGCAAGATCTAAGGAGAAAAAGACAGCAGTTGGCCCCCAATTGGGATAGTCTGCCTGTGGCGAAGTTCAGTTTGTCTTTCCGGGCGGCTAGTGCTTTTGGTACCCTATCCGGCAGCAAGGGCACACCTAACAGCTCCAAGTCAGCCTTGTCAACAACGCGACAGCCAGGGAGTAGGCTAAAGAGATCCGTTAAATCTAATCGTGCAATTCCGTTATGATCCGTCACACACTTCACATTTGCCCGGGTTCAGATTCAGGCCACTAATCACACCAAAGTCAATGACTTTTCGAATATCGTCTAGTACTGTCGGGAGGTCTCCGCCTAGAACGCCGTCATCCAAGTACCAGGCATTAAGGGGGGGATCGCAGTGTATCCACCATATCCTTGACACACAGACAGAAAACTGGAGGACCTAGGGGATCGCCCTGCTGAAGACCTGTTTGCGATAGCATCGTGTTATGGGGCATGACCAGATGCGATGACTGACCGTAAGCCAGATTCGTCTGGTGAAACAGTAAAGGAACCCACGACTTGACGGATTAAAGTAGATGGTCTCGTCGAACGCTATTAAAAGCGTTATGGAAATCCAGTTTGACCATCACCGTCGGTACTTTGCGCGATTGCAGAAATGTACGGGCACAGTGTACTGCTACCTCTGTACCACCAGGGGTAGCGAATCCTAGCTGGTGATCCCCAAGAGCTGCTAAAACAACATCCTTATTATCTTGACAGCTGATTTCGGCTGCCAATCGGCGAACGACCAAGGAACAGGCGATAGGGCGTAATGACATACACGTAAACAGGTCGTGTTTGTGACAACGCGTCGTTAAAATATTATGTTGACTTAGAAGAGCCTCTACCTCGGTCGGGTTAACTATAGCCTGCAGCCTGGTAAAACGGCAGCAATGGATCTGTGTGCTTGATCTCGTTCCAGGGTGTCCCCCCCCCCTTCTCAACCGTTATAACCTTGCATTTGAAAATATTGAAGACTAACCCGTATTCATTCGCAAACTCCATTACCTTGAGTATGTCATTGGCCATCACTTCTGCCGGTCCAAATTTAGCGCTACATTCCAACAGCTAGCTCCACACAAACACTCTTCACTGTTTGAAACTGAAACCAGATCTGAAACTAGACAGATATGTATTCAATTCTGTTCGGCCCAATGGCGATTCAGTAGCAGACCGTAGTAGCTGGCACACTCTAACACGGCCTATTTACAACATTATAGATGTTCAGGTTGTTGTCGCAGCTGTAATAGCGCTTATTGCAATACGTTAGACTTACAATGAACCACAAATGTGTAATGACCACAGAACACAATATTTACCGCAGAACACAAAAATACCTCTGATAGAATAGCTGAATGTGGCGAAAAGAAGTCACCGGCCTTGTCTGCAACGCCGCAATCACGAAAATACGATAATATCCCTTACATCAATTGTTTTTTTATGAATCACACAGCACTGAGCTTAAAAGCCAACGATATCAAATGAAGAAGAGCATTGACCACCTTGTCGACCGAGGCACAGGACAACCAGTATTGATCTAACACATATGCTCCTCGCAAGCCTACAATCCTATATGCCTTAAAACCTTCAACCTGTTTGTGAAGAAGAAGACGAAGCACTGACATAGCGCATACGTATAGGTGGTAACAGGATTCTAATAAATGTACGGACCATGGAAGCCACAACAACAACAACAACAACAACAGCGACTTGACTGTTTTCTCGGGCTGCTCGCTTGTATCTCTGTCAGAAGTCAGCGGACACGTCAGTAGAGGCAGTTTTCCCTAGGGCAACTGCTACAGTAAGCACATAGTAGGACACATGTCGAATCGTATCTATCCTATCATAGGTTTTGGGTTGCACACACACTCGCTGTGCTTGTTCTCGGGATGATTCGATTCAGCCAAGCGCGATGCCATCGTTTCACCATGTGTGGCCCTCAGTTGCCTAAACAAGGCCGGCACGTGGCTCACCGATATATATATATATATATATATACACAATCAAATCCGAAGGAAAGTTCTTTCCGGCGCTATCGTCGGCGTGGGCCTTTGAAGTCGTAGACAGGCGTTTGTATAAACATTTTGAACTACCGAGTATGTATACTTGTCAGAAATTATATATATATGTATATAGGTATACACGGATGGATCATTTCGTTCGTTTCAACATAAGTCCGGCCGGGATCGAGTTGAGTCAATCCTTGTAATTTTTCTGTATCTCCAATATTGTCCAAACATGTTTTTTCAATAATTTTTTTTATCCGCGGAAACAAGGAAAAGTTGCACCAATCTAGGTCTGGCAAATAGAGAGGTTGCGGAAGCATAGAAAACTATTTTTTTCCGTGAATATTCGATGTCATTAACGATGTGTGCGTCGGTGCGTTGTCGTGATAGATGACCCAAGGGTTGTTTGCCAAGTTCAGGCCTCTTGCGTCGGACATTCTCAAGCAATCGTCTTAAAATTTTGCGGTATTGGTTCGTACTGGAGAACTAGGCTGCAAAAATCTGTATAACATGATTCCTTTGTAGTCGAAAAAACACAGTCAACGGAAACTTGGTGTTTGGTCAGCTCTGTCCGAATTTTTTCGATCGGCTCGCTTCTTGGAAGCACAACGGGGACGATTGGGCTATGGTGTCGATGTCGTAATCATACACCCGTGACTCGTTCCTATAATCACTTTCTGAAGCCATCTAGGGTCTTTAGCTATCGCTAAGGGTTCAATTTGGACCTTTCTCGACGGGCCTTTATTTGCTAGAAATTTAACATTTTTGTAACGAACGTCTCTGCCAGTTTCCTGATGAATAAGATATCGATCTAAACTGTTACAACTGATCCATAAGATATCTCTAAGTTCTTAGCTATCTCTCTGGTTCAGTAATTCCGCGACTGTTGATTAATGTATCACGAATTCTTCCAACGTTCTCTTCTGTTATTGACTTTAAGACGAAGGCTCTCCCGAACAAGGGTTTTATTCAACCTCTTGACGTCCGTCGCAAAATCAACGGTATCACGTGCACACAGTGTTTCGGGATACTGCCTGATCACCACAAGCAGCTCGCAAAATTTTACCACTTTAGGATTTTTAACACAAAACTTGGTGCAGATTCGTTGCTCCTTCATTTTCGGCTCTTTCAAATTGCCAAGACTCGTTTTCTTCACTTCTGTAAATATATATATATATATATATATATATATATATATGGTCTCTTGACGCACTGTATATGCATATATAACGCGCGAAAAGAGTTACAGGAGAGTTTCTAGATAGACATAGAAAAGGCCGTTATGCCTTAACGATGATGTCACAAAGATAGACGGGCCCGAATTTTTGCCCGGCATTGTCTATACATGATGCACAATTTTTGAGAACTTTTTGGCATAACTAGGGCGTTTTTTCGAACTCGCCCGCCAAATGTTTTCCTTCAACTCGTCGAGGATAGCGGGCTTGCTGGCGAACACCTTGCTATTTAAAAAACCTTACTTGAAAAAAAGTCCAGGGGCTTCAGATCGCACAAACGAGGTGGCCGCGGAAAGTCTGCTTTCGGGGATATCACACGTCCAACCAAACAAATGTTCAAAGTACAGCTCAATAAGCTCAACCATCTGAGAGCTATCCAGCCAGGTAAAATGTCAAAGAAATACGGTGTTTATAAACACCTTTGCGCCAGCACCGCTAATTTGGTATAGCAAATAATTTAAAACAAACCCTTAAATGACTTATAGAGGTTTGTTTTGAATGTTTGACTCAAAACAAAAAAAAATTTAAATATATATATATATATATATATATATATATACATATATATATATATTTACTAAATAGATAAACAAAAGTTTGTAGTTTCGTCTGTCTTTAATTTCAAAAACCTAATTCCGACTACAGCGCCGGAGAAAGACGTTTTTCGGAATTAATAAAAAATAAGTATCATGCGGATTTAACTGCAACGGAAATTAAAGCCAAATATATTGCAATTTACGTAAGTACAGTACAAGCGTGGATTATTTTTATTTGCTTATATGCAAGAGGCAACCATTGTATTCGTATGAACGTGTACACCAGATAAATCAAGTGGAAACGTCACATATCATCCAGGTTCGGGCGTGTCCAGTCTAGCAGAGTTCCACGCACAGAGGCGGCGTTACCCCCGCTGAATGTCCAGCGATAGACTCTGGTGCAAGTACTCGACAGCTCTAGGATCCCCTGTCGAACGATTGAGCGCCTTGCCGACACGTTGAATAAGTTTGTGCGTCTTCGGGCCAGGTCCCCCTAATGTCTCGAATGCCAGTGGACGAAAGTCGTGGGGGTAAGTGATACTGGCATACTTTCTGCACTTGTTCGCTTCCGCCAACATAGATGCGTGTCCAGCATGTTCTGCTCCCGCACTGACCATTGAGGGGGCTAATAAGTCAGTAACGGTTGCATCCCATACCAGCATGCGACCCATCTCGAAGGTCGTTAGTGTCAGCCCGTCCGGTCGCTTTCCATCATTCCTGCAGAGGCCAGGAGGCTCGCGAATGCAAGGAAAGCCGGCCGACCTCAAAGCTCGGCTAAATGTCTCGTTAAGTGCGGCGTGTCGGGCTCGACGACCTGAGCTTAAGGCACAAGAGAGGCCATGGTGTGCCTGTGGCCCCACTTGATCGCCGCATTTACATTGGTGGGGGATTACGAGAGCTGTCCCCAGGCGTAGCCCCGCACTAATCCGAACAGTCTCGTCATCTAATAGAGTGCCTAACTGAGCACTGGGGAGAGCCTGTAACCAGGCCCCGGCACTTTTTGAGGAGACCGCCCGTAGCCTGGCCTTGTCAGTCGTAGTGGGGGCCTGCTCAAGAAGATGCGCAAACGTCTTCCCCTGCAGTGGGGTCGACCAGCCTTTCTGGGAAAGGGTGTCAGTGGGTATGGCACCGCACAGAGAGGCTAATCTCTCAAGTAAGCCTGCCAAAGTGTGATCTTATACACTTTGACTTGTATCGTCCAGTAACCGTTTGGCCTTTTCCAATGCCTGGGACATAGATGAGACGATGGCAGGCCCAGCCAACGCTACTGCGTCTGGCATTCCCAGTCCACCTAAGGATATGGGAGGGTGAGAGGCGTACGTTCAGGAGCAGTTCCAGTGTCTTCAAGGTCCACTCGTTAAAAGCTCGAAGGTTCTCGGTCGAGTCAAAACAATTAGCCCCTCTAAGTAAGTGAGGTATCCGGGCCGCCGAAAAGCACGATCTCAGTAGGTACATTCCGCGATGAGATCCCAGCGAGGGAAGACGGCTGGCGGCTACTTCAAGCTTTTCTCTCCACGCGTCTAGAGCCCCAGGTAGCCCCTCTTGGCAAAGAGGAACCCCGAGGAGCTCAATGTCACTCTTCTGGACTACCTTGCAACCGGGAAGGAGATGGCATAGCTCCGATATATCCGGCGAGATCATATCCTCGGGGCCCGTGATGTAGACCTCGCATTTCCCAGGGTTTAGGGATAGACCACTCACCCTCTCGAAATCCAGGACTCTGTGGATATCACCGTACTACCGTAGCTAGGTCACCTCCAAGCACACCGTCGTCTAGGTACCAGGCATTTAGAGGACTTTGTAGGGAGTCGATCAAGTCCTTTACGCACAGGCAGAACAGCGGTGGACCTAAAGGGTCTCCTTGTTGGAGTCCCGACTGCGAAGATATAGTCGCGTGTGGCAGAACCAAGTGCGACGGTTGAGCATGCGCCGCATGTACCTGGTGAAACATTTGCGGGGCGTAGCATTTCACCGCGTTTAGCAAGTGGTCTCTTCTGACGCTATTAAAGGCATTCCTAAAATCCAGCTTCACCAAGACAGTCGGGCTACTGCGGGAGTTTATAAATGCACGAGAGGTATGAATTCTGATCTCCGTCCCGCCAGTAGTTGCAAAACCCAGCTGATGGTGGCCAATTGCCGATAATATTTCAGCTTTGTTGGCAGCGCACCCTATTTTTGAAGCCAACCTCCGGAGTGTGGACGAGCATGCTATCGGGCGGATAGAGCCGTCTTTCTTCTTGAGAGCAAATAGTCGTGCCCCAAATATAATAGGTTGAAGGGCTATAGGGGGAGAGCCCCACCGAAGAATGTCTACAACCTTTGCCAGTGCATCTGCCAGTCTATCGGCGACGGATCCTAAGACAGCGGAAGAAGTCGAGGCCTAAGGAAGTCAAGACCAGCTGCAGAGCTCCTAGAAAAGGATCTCACGGCCAAGCGCACTTCGTCGCTAGAGGTAGTGGATGGTAGCATAGTCGGGGGACGAGATGGCAAGCAAAGGTCCGAGGGGGCTTGCAGATGTTTGTCTCGAAGAGATTCAAGGCTTTCGGACTGGCATATAAATGTATCCGTAGAGCCAATGAGTCTGGCGGCGCCAGTGACGTCCCCTTCAGAGAGCTTGACTATGGCGCGTCTACAGATCTCATCTTCGGGGTCCCTCCTGGTAGTCGTCCTAGTTTCATGGTGTACGATGTTCTCAATCCTTAAACCCTGCGAAAAATCGCGAAGGTTCTTTTTGATAATCACTGTGAGAGAGCGCGTGTCGTTTCGGATTTGCGGAAGGGCAAGCACCATTGGCGCGAAAGAAAACAGTGAGTGCCAGGCCTCAATGTCGTTGTTTAAGGCGACTTTCAGTAAAACTTTCGTAAGCTCGTCTGCGACGGACGCCCTGACAGCCTTGGGCAACACCCGGACTAGCCTTGCATGTCGCATGGTATTCTGGATGTGTGGATTATCATTTCCAAATGTATTATCTCATTTACAAAAAAGGTTGTAGAGGCACAGAGGTACAGCTTCGGACGAGAAAACTGTGAACTAGAAGTCTACAAGTTCTTGATAACTGACCGCCAATCGAAGCCGCACAAAATAGCGGAAGAAAGGGACCGTAGCGGTGCTCTCCCATTACATGTAATATATTTAACATTCATGTAGGAAAAAAATAAGAAAGTAACAATCGCAGATGCAAACATGGTTTTCTATTAACTAACTACCGTTCTACCTTTTTATGGGATGCAAAAGGTTTTATATTTATTAACTACCTTTCTTAAAAAAGAGCGGAAGAGTGAGAAATAGAGAGAGGGGGAGTACTGTGCAACATTCTTGAACAACACTTCAGCCAAAGGAGCGCATCATAGGACTACTAACTAAAATAAATGTGTTACTTCACCACGATATTGCGCCCGGACACATGTCTCTTATTGTCAAAGCCAAATTACGCAAACTAAAGTTTCAAATTATCGTACATTACCCATATTTCTTGTGCGACTGGTCCCGTACGACTACCATTTATTTGAAAACCTTAAAATATATCCCTCTGGAAATAGATATTAGAGTAACAGTGATATGATATGCTCCGTAGAGATTTTGGCCGTGGTATAAAGGCTATTGGCAAGGATCGTTGAACTCGATGTGTTGAGCTTCGAGGGGACTACACTGAACAGCAAGAAGTACGTGGTCATTGCCCGTCTATTGCTTGCATGCATGCTATAAACTTTTTAACCCACATAGTACATACAGTAATAATCGCGGCACATAGTTGAACAGTCTTGATGGCAACTTAACGTGGCCAGGTGCTGCCTCCACCCCTGACAAGGGGCAAATAAAACCACTGGATTTAAGTGGGTTTGTAGGCTCTACACGGTCGTGGCTTTAACAACGTGGCCTGGTGTGCATCGTGCATTTTATGAGTTGATATTATATATATATATATATATATATATACATATACAAACGGTCTTTAATGCAATGAGATCGTGTCGTCGAGAAAGGTGGCGTCTCTTGGTGTGGGCGGATACGCAGGCCGTCGTCTGCTGTCCGGTCGGGGGTCAGTCGATCTGAGAAGTTTCAAGCGTACGTATTATCCGTCGTTCGCCTTACAACTAGATTATAGGACGGATGTTCATCCATCCTGAGCTGCTGTTGTTGTCGTTGTCGTCGTCGTCGTCGGCTATTGTGATGACGGCGAAGCGGAAAGAAAGCAAGCTTGTCATCATTGTGTAGAAGTGAAAAGTTTACTCAGAGGTGGCGGCGGTAGCAAGCGTATGACCTCTGAGACGTCACTAAACACGCCAGGAGACGTGAGTTGTTGGCGTCGGCATCGTGGCATCATAGGCGTCAGCTGATGCCAACGGCCTGATAGAATGCTCTGTTGTCTCTTAAAGAAAAATAAATAGTGAGAAAAAAAAGAAAGTTGAAGAAGAAGGAAGATAAACGGAGAAAGAGGTAAGGAAAGGGCACAGCTAACGATTCGGCTTTGAAACGCCATGCAAACGGTGTATAGAGATAGAGCTTGGATGCGAGCAACGTTGGAAGGACGCGTTGAGTGATGAGTGACCCTGTAGGCCAAAACAGGCCAAACGGCCGTACGCTCGCTCGCTCGCTTGCTTGCTTGCCTGCCCGCCTGCCTGAATGGGCCTGCTTGAGCAGACAAGCAGGCGTCCTACTCCCAATAGAACGAGGGCCTGGTCGGTAGGCCAGTAGACGATGAGTCGCGGGCTAGGAAGCGGCTCTTCTGCGCCGCCCCGTTGTGCGTGTATGTGCCTACAGAGCGGTGCGAGAAGTCGTGGTCGTTCTTGTTGTTGTTGGCGTCATCGTTTTCGTCCTCGTCGACTTGTAAGAGGAGGCAAGGGGATCGTTTGCGCGCAAATTGTTTGCTGGTAACGAGCTGCTTGCGCCTAGCAGCAGCATCAGCAGCGGCAGTCGAGGCGGTAGCGCCGGTGGTGGCAGCGAAGGCAATGCCGTTGTCGAGGCCGCAAGCCAAAACATGGTCGTGGAGATGCTGCCGGAGCGAAGCCAGCCACAGTCTACTCTAGTTTCCTCAATATCTCTACCTCTCTACCCCTCTCTCTCTCTCTCTCTTGCGCACTCTGTGTCTTCTATATCTCCTCCCTTTCCCCCTAGGTTTGTTTCATTCCTCTCTTACTGCCTATCTTTTGTTGTTCTCTCCCCCCCGCTCCCCTCTTTCGTTGTTTCTGGTTCAAGTAGGACGTCGGGTGGCAGCAATGCCAGTAGTCTGCGCCGACTAGGCTTAGTCCAGGCACCTAGGCGCATGGCGTGGCGTAGCGCAGCGCTGGCAGCAAAAGAAAGAAGAGAGGACTGCGGACGAGGCCATCGTCAACACGCCTTACGTCTCCCGCCCTTCTGCCTACCGCCTACACACCCCCGCCCCCCTCCATCCGACCCCCAGCCTTCTTCCATTCTGCCCCGTTTGACCATAGCTGCCACCAGCACCCACTGCTACCGCCTCCGCTTCGGCTACTGAGCTTCAGTTCCTCGGTCTTTCCCCCCATCCGCCCCCCCCCCTCCTTGCTTCAATTCTGCCTAGCCAGTCAAACAACTTGAGCGGACAAAACAGACATGCTGTCGGACAGGTAGGCAGGGCGTCAACATCATCACCATCCTTACTCGCCACGTTCTTGCGCTGAAGCTGAAAGCATTATTTCTAATAGCAAAGATGCATGGATGGATGGGTGGTCGGACGGGCGGACGGACGAACGAGGGAATGCATGGACAGACGCACGACGAGGTCCATATTCTTCGTTCGCCATTAGCACATCCACGACCACGTGTCGGCGCTCGGCCCGCATGCCGCCGCAGTCAACGAGGAACGGAGGACGGAGGTAGGGAGACGCCGCCACCACCACCACGTACGGGAAAACGAATGCGCTGGTCGTGGTGGTGGTGAACAACTGCTCGTTGCCTTTTACCGATCCGCCGCTATGCGCTGTTATGCGCGCTTGTTAGCTGTTGTTGGTAAGAACAGCGGCCAGTAGCCATGGTGGTATTTATAGTACCTCGTTTTCCTTTCCTTTTTCCCGCTTCGTCCTTATCGTGGCGGCCGGCGCCGCCGCCGCCACCACCACCACCGCCGCCTCTCTTTTGCCTCTTACTTTGGTCGCCCCTTATTTTGCCTCCTTTGTTTCGTCTTCTTTCTTCCTTCGGTGCTCTCTGGGCTTCGTCATCCTTGCCTTCAGTTTTGTCTCTTTCCTCCTTTTCTGTCTTGTCTTCTACATCGTTTAGTCCGCGAGCACCTCGCCACCCCGACTCAGATGCCGCGTGCATGGTGGCATGGGTGGATGGAAAACTAGTGTCAAATAGAATGAGTAAGCTCATTCTAGCCGTTCACGTTGGCAATGCGCACCCAGTGCCTCGTCTCACGGCCGTCCTCTCAGCGCCACGCACCGTACGTAGCCAGGTAACAACGTCTAAACGAGCATAGTTACCGCCAGGTTTCCTGCTACAGCTGTTGCGGCCGCTACTGCCCACATAGCCAGAAGCCACGAGCTGCCGCCGTGCTTCCAGTGGCCTCCTCAGTAAGCATGCTCCTATCTCTACTCTGCTGGATCAACCGTTTGAGCCCGTCATTTTAGGGCTCTCTATTGACAGGTAACCATAAATATATGTACATATTTGCAAGTACAGTATTCTCGTAGCAGTTTTAACTGTACAGGTTTAATCGATTATGCAGTCATTTGACAAATATATATATATATATATATATATATATATATATATATATAATGAATTATGTTTTCTAGTGTCTCGGCGTAGCTTCGATATTTTATATTTCCAAGGAGCACGGAAATTACGTGGCGTGGTGCTCAATTCTGCCGGATACACCAAGGCATTTGATTTAGATTAGAGCCATCGACGCATTTCCAACGACAGAGAGCACACCTGGGATTATACCATTAACGTGTAAATTATCGGACAAATACGAACAGATACATGCTCCACTCTCTCTTATGGAAGTGCGATTGAAGAGTTGAAGAAGGCCTTCGGACCCGACCTCGTTCGGAATAAACGTATAAAGGTGGCGGTTCTCCTACTGCCCCCTTAGACGGCACGCTTTAAAACGTGCTTGGAAACAGGTGAAATTCCAGTAAGATGGTCGGATGCTTGGGGGTCATCGCCAAAGGCAAAGGTGACCTGCTCTGTCCATCCTCTTGGCGAGGCATTGCAAAGAAAAGTTCATGATTCTAAAAAGGTCTCTGAAGATGCTGGAAACATACAGCAAGTAACAAGTAGTATACAGCAATGGTCTAACGATTAACGTATCGAAGACAGAGACTATGAAGTTCAGATCCGGCGGACCCCTGAAGAGAAGTGATAGGCTTCGTTTGGGTGGTGCTTCTGTAGAATTTGTCTCAGGGTTTACTTATCCGGGTGTTAAACTAACGTCAAGCGACACATCTTTATCGGCCCACTATCTCAGCCAATTAATAGCAACTCGTCGCCATGTCCTCAATCCCGGCTCCACAGAAGCTCTCAGTAACGACGGCTCTAATACTGTTCAACCTGGAAGTGGCCTCGTTGGCATCATATGGTATCACTTTAATCTGGGAACACCTATACGCTTAGCAGCTTAGCTTTCGACGCGGTGCAACGTTCCTCCAGAGAGTTTTGGGCCCCCAAGAAACGCACAAAAAAGGCTAACATATATATTCTTTATTTGCTTATTTATTATATAAGTTATATATTATAACTTATATATTCTCTCGAGGACGACGCCGCTTATCGATGATCTGGCAAACCACTTGCAACTTACGGCCATCGGGTCACTGCGAGAGTTCTGTAGGCACTTTAAGCAGAAGATCAAATAAGTGCCAGAAACATTCTACAAAACGCCGGCAATGTTGGATAATACATGGATGGAACCGCTCTTCCAGGAGCGTCACCCGCTTCTCCGTGAGTTCCACCACAAACTGTGCCATCGCACTGGGCTCTGTAACCCTTCCGATGAGTGTCGCTGCAAATTGTGCGGTCTGATCTGCACCAAATACCATCATGAAACATGTCGGTCAGCACCAGCTGTCTGGGCGTTATGTCGCTGACATCTTGCGGGAATGCGTGCACAATATACTCTCTATATCTCTATGATTAACGGTTGGATCTCTATAACTCCAAGACTTAATGAACACATGTAATGTAGTGTAATTAACAATACCGAAGGGTGATGTAGTAATACATAATAATTAAATAAATGTCCGTTAATTAACATAATAATCGCATTGCGGTGTCCGCGTCACAAATATTTACGGTTTGTCGCAAACGCGACGAAGACAGTCCCGCCGCAGTCAAACGCCGTGTCGCTTTGGGTTCGAAAGGTGGGTTCAAAGTGTAAACCCGTCATTCGTTTATTTGTTTTTCAAGTAGACATGGTCAATTGCGAAGGGGCTTACATTCCATCACGACTAAAACAAGAAACATGACAATGAGAGAGGGATATGCCAAAGAGCAAGAAAACCTGAGGCGAATTGTATATATATATAGATAAAATTACAAAGTTTCACCAACCAAAATGAGTTTGTCAATTGTCGACGTTAGGTGTGTGTGTGCTACATGGGTTGCTTCAGGGTAAGAGCTAGCGTTTCAGCGTAGAGAAACCTGACTGGTCGACAGCGACCAAGCGCTCATTCGTATAGCTTAATGGAACGCTGCTGTAATAGTGACACATACAGCGTTGTTAGAGCTGTCGACCAACAACAGCAAGTCGTAGTGGAGTCGTCTGCAGAAGGCCGTGGCTTGGCCAGTCCGACGCCGCCGTAATTCGCCGAATGGCGTTGGCTCTGGATCGAGATCCGACGTAGTTTTCTACGCCCGATATTCACTTGGGTTCGTTTCGTTGTGTTGGCGTCCTGCAGGAAAGATTTGGTTTGTGTCGTCCTAACGTCCAAGGTAGCAGCATCTAAGCGGGCGGCAGGAGGTGCTGCTGCTGCTGCCGCCTTCGAAAGCGGATCTCCGCGCTACTTCAAGCTCCCTTAAGTCTCGCTCATAAATCAAAGTCGTCGCCGGCCCCGATCGTCTCCTATGTCTAGCCCTGCCGTTTTCGTTTGCTCCACGCTCTGCTGTATCGACTCCTAGCTGGCGAACCTAGAGTGTCGCTTCGACAAGCGGGCCGAAGCGGGGCTCAAAGTAGCAGCAGCAGCAATGGTAGCAACTGAATCGCCGTCTCTGCTTCTACTGCCCCCCCCCCCCCAACTGCTACCGTTTCTTGAGTCTTCTCACGCCGCGTATGAAGTTGGCCAAAGTGAGCCTTGCTATGCGCCGCCCACACCGGCATGCCCGCTCGCCCTTACTGTCGGCCGTCTTCGTCGTGAGGGACGGAGGCGCGAGGAAGAGTTTGGATGCGCCCCCTTACCATAACCATCACGCCAGTCAGCTGACAACGAACGCAGTGCAAACTTAGAGCGAGCAGCGCCCAGAAGCTCGTGATGTGTGTTTGTGAGAAAGGCGGCCGAGCGGGGGCTGCCGAAAAGGTAAAAGACGCAGGGGAGAGAGGACGGACGAAGATACTGTACTTCTAGTGGTGCAATCCATTTTGCGTCTGCCACCGCCGCAGAAAAAAAAGCACTTCCGAACTCGTAAACGAACATTGGCCAACACTGTGATGGCGTCGTGCTGTCCTGTGCAACTGCTACCGCTGAGGGTGCTACCGCTGACTAAGGCTGGGGATAGTCGGTGTTGCCTATACTTCATGTTCTTCATTTGGCCACTGGCATTTGCGCACCGCCCCGAGTTCCCCTTCGCGCCTACGGTCGACGTATCTATCCCTAAAGAAGCTAGCTCCCTATGCTCTATTCCTTCGTCCAACCTGCAAGTCTAGACAAGCCAACGAAGAATTTGTTGTAGCCGGGCCACTCATACGCTTGCGGTTCGCCGGTGCCCCACAGCGCACCGGTTGGCGTTGACTATGGCAGGACCCGACAGTTCTGCAGCTGTGATAGTTGTGATGCTAGTTGTAGCGCTAGTAGTTATCGTCGTGGTAATAGCTGTGGTAACAGCGACCGTAGTAGTGGTAACGGCACCAAGCGTAGCAGCAGCCACAGCAGCAGCTTTAGCAACACCAAGTCGGGCAACTCCCAGGTCGTCCCGGCACGTAACACTGCGGGA
The DNA here is from genome assembly GCA_003439945.1 of Dermanyssus gallinae. Taxonomy (NCBI): domain Eukaryota; kingdom Metazoa; phylum Arthropoda; class Arachnida; order Mesostigmata; family Dermanyssidae; genus Dermanyssus; species Dermanyssus gallinae. The sequence continues at coordinate 125,778 of QVRM01000377.1, forward strand.
CAGAACCGACACGTGTATGTAGTCGTAGTACAGCACTAGTACAACTAGTTGCAGTAGTAGTGCCAGTGGTAATAGTAGGCGGCCTAATAGAAGCCGCACCAGCACTAGTCCTTGATCGCCGTCAGCGGAGCTCACGCATCACTCAGCCACAAATCCCTCGGCGATCTCGCATCCTGTATCCATCGCGCGTCGATACCTGTCTGTTTCGGCCGGAAGCCGCTAGTGGTTGTCACTGTTAAAGCTGGTTAGTTCTGAGGCTCTGCTGCTACGGCGATGAAGCTTAAGCATGGGCGGACGCGTGACGAAGTTGTTGTTTCCTGCCGATCACCTATCGCCCGCCCTTCATGGCTACAGCCGCTGTCGATCGCCTATTGGCATCCTTCGCAAGCCAGCATTAAGAGAGCCCCCCGGCGCTGCCCCAGTGGCCACTGGATTGACGATGCAACTAAACAGGAGCAGGAGCTTTCGTAGTTTTGCCTTTCTGTTTACCGTAATCGAAGACGAAGGGACTTCGAACGAAATTGTGACTATGGACAGGACTATAGCGAACAGTCGCACGAAGTGTAGGCGTTCGTGTCTAAAACGAGCGAGGGATGACGGGCGGAAACAAAGAGGCGTAGAGGAGAAGGAAGAGGGGGTCGGCTGGAGAAGGCCAGAGACGCGGCCTGCGAAGAAAACAAGAGCAACGAGGCTTGCCGTACCTAGGCCCGGTCCTGGGGGGTTGGTTGTTATAGGCCTGTGGCTGGCTGTGGCGGCGGGGGTGGCCTGCCAACCGACAACGAACTGGTGCATTTGCTGCTGCTGCTGCTATTATAGCCGACGAAAATTGTAGAGGCTGTTATTGTGCGTTGGTGGCAATTGCCGCTGCGACTCTGCTAAAGTCGCTTCTATTAAACAACACATATCCATTACGGGATTTAACTTGACGAGGTGTTCGGCTGCGGATCACGCTACGCCATGCCGCCAAACTAGTTACTTCTCTACCTAAACTCTAGAGGCGTTACTCATTCCTAAGAGATGTTTTGTATTATTCGTATTTGTATAAGTCAAACGTATATATATATATATATATATATATATATATATATATATAGACAACCTTGTACAGAGTTCGTTTACACTATATCTATACGTATAGGATGTAAATAGTGTGCGGACTTCTGATCGTGTGCTGAAGCAATTTTTATCCTGTGTGATTTGCTCGTACCATCAGCATCGAGAACTATAATGAAGCAAGATCTAGATTTAGCGCTTTTCTTCGCTGCACAGCAGGCACAGCAGGGAGAACTTCTTCTCTGCAGGACGTGTGGCGACAGAGGTTTGGTCACTGCAGCCGCACAAAGTCTCGCCTCTCCGGGGCAACTGATTGAGCTAGCAGATTATCATGAACGCGATAATAAGAATAACAGTGTACTTGGATTGTTCATCATGCTGTCACGTCGCTCCGTAGTGGCAACATCGAAATCGAGTGTGGCGGACGAGGTGTGCTCTGACGAGGTTCTCACTGCGGTCGCCCGCAGTCTCACTCAAATCCAGGACCAGATCTGCCAGACTTGAGCTGTACATGCTTCCGGTTCTGCGCAGCACGGGCGTCTAGCCTCCCTTCGCCATCTGCACGCGAATACTGCTGCTGCTGCCGCTGCTGCCATCTGCAGACTTGACTTTGGCGTGCGTTGCTAACAGCGGCCAAGGCAGATGCAAACCGACTTTGTTGGTGCAATAGAGAGAGCGCGAAAGAGACGCTATTTACCTTGTGCGCCTGGCCCACGCGATGAGCGCATTTAGACACGCAGAGGTGGCGAATCTATCGCCGTTGCAACGAGATGCGGTTTTAAGTAATCGATCGCGTTGATTGATTACCGTCGGCCGGTGTCGCAGCTGCACTGGTCAAGCGTTTGACCGACCGCGACGCTGTCCTCGAAGCCGCTTGTCGTCGTTTATTTCCATGGATGATAGATAGCCATGACGGGTTACTATGTAGGACGTGGACAGGATACCGCCGCTGTTGTTGTTGTTGTTGTTGTTAATGTTGTTGTCGCTGTTGCTAAGAGGGGGGCTGAAAGTGGAAACAACAGGAGGTGGTGGGGTCAGGGGGAGGGAGCGAAGGTGCTAAATTTCGATCGTGAATATTTGACGAGACATGTCGAACAAAAAGCGATTTAATTTGAACAATGCATTCTCACGCAAGCAGCAGCAGCAGCAGCTATAACAGCTTCAGAAGCAGCAGCAGCGGCTTGGAGTCGCGGCTTGTCTCAATAGCTATGGCTGTCGTAGTCAGCCGGTCGACCAGTCTCCGGTCTTCATTCTAGGCCAGCCCTTAGTAGGGTAGAGCAGACCTCGGGTCACAGGCAGTTCGAGATTTTCGTTCCCTTTTACCGGCCTCGGGATAGATAACACGTCGGTGGCACGACCGTCGGCGGCGTCTTCGTCGTTTGGCACGTAGCGAGCCAGCTAGCTGCATACTCGTAGAGGTAAATAGGTAGATAAGTAGACCGACCGATCGATCAATAGACAGTCAACGGTCAGTTTCAATCGACTAGCGGACCTTCGGCGGGTCGGATCGGGCCGGGTCGGATCCTTTGGTTGAGACGAAATTGCCGCCACCCTCCTTTGGATGGCGTGATCCGACGAAATTATCTCTTCGATCCTCTGCTAGCTGGCCCGCTCCCGCTCCCGCTTACTCGCCTTCTCTAGCTTCGTTCCACTTTCATCGCACTCAATCTCTATTGTGTTCATATGGGTTCCTGGCCCTGCCTTCCGCCACTCGGAGAGAGGTCTCTCCGCTTGTCTTACCTAAGCACACTAACTACAACCGCGTACTAGCCGCGTTCGGAGCGCGCGCAGCCAAGTGTCTGGCTATAGGGGCGCGTCCAGTTGTCTAGATAGCTATCTAAATGGAGGCGTACGGGGAAGACAGGAAGAAAAATAAGAAAAATAAGAAGAAAAGTACCAACAAAGAAGTTTACACCCAACTAAGCAATAATAGTAGAGTTTTGGCACCAATTGTTAGGTAGACACGTCAGGTAACCAAACGTAAAGTAATGATGGCAGTAGTTTTAGTAGTAGCAGTTGTGATTGTTTCCCTTATTAAATGTTGACAAGTTAATTTTGGCCAAATAAGCTGCCGCATGCTACCATTTATTGGCGTCACTGAAATAGCAAAACCTTTGGTTAAGAATGGGATAATAACAAGAAAACAAAGCTAAGCCATTATTGCTTGTGGATTGACCGCTGATGGAGAAAGCAAATGGCACAAGGTTAAAGCCTTTGCAATAAATCTCCGTCATTATTAATAACGCTGCCGCACAGAACACGACCGTTAGACGAAATGCTTAATGAAACTCTGTAATTTAGATATGTCGATACAAATAGTACTGAAATAATGCTATAGAATATTTTCAAATGGGAAATGAGGGCTAGGCATTGGCGGTAGCTTCCTGCACATATCTGGCATTCTTCGATGGATACTTTCAGGAATCGCAGTACTATCTGCGGTCCTGAGCATCTACGAGGTGTCCTCTCTTATGCTGCCCGTTATGTACGCGTCATCTCTTATTTTCTAGGTCTCCGTTGTCAAAAGGGTATCCAAGTCAGAGTCAGTGTGTCCGGCCCCTTATAGATACGCTAACTGTGTTTGTCTGTGTACCGAAAGGTAGCTAATCACACTTAAAGTGGATCGGCGATGTCTACTACTTTTGAACAGACGAAAATGAAATAAATCTACGAGTGCTTTCGCCAGTCATTGCAAATCTTCATGAAAAGAAAATAACAATAATAATGGGCCATTGCGTTTCCTCGGATAACGACACACGTCAACAAGTCAGTGTTAGTGTGAATTCATCATATATATATATATATATATATATATATATATATACATATACATACAGATATATATATATATACATACAAAATCCTCTCGTGGAATGGCAGCCGAGCTGAGGTGATGAAGAAGAAGAAGGTCTTTCTTGTTGGCGCCGAGCAGGAGGGCAGGACGCGTGTTTGTAGCTGCTTATCGCCTACACCGCCTGTGCCATCAGCGCTAATGCGGTGAAGAGCCTGCGGACTCTGCTATGGCGGCGGTGGTGGGAGCGACGACAACGGCGGCGGCGGCGGAAGCGGCTTTATCGAGGGGGTTGAGGCCACCACACTCTACACTGCGGGCCGAGCCAGCAACCGTAGTAGTAGTAGTCTCTGGCAAGCTGGCTCCTGCCACCGGCAGTGTAAGCTGAAGCGTTAAGTGCAAATACTGCCAAGAAAGTGGTGCAGACGGTGGCGGCTGCGACGCCGGCTGCTACTCTTGCTGCTGCTGCTGCTTTTGCCCCTGGCCAGTAGCCTTTATTCCACCGACGCAGTTGCTGTTGTTGTTGTCGTCGTCGTCGTCGTGGCGGTTGTCATCGAGGTTGTTGTTGTTGCCATTGATGTTGTTGTGGTGGTATTGTTATTGTCGTTAATGCTGTTGTCGTCGTCGTCGTCGCAATTCTTGCTGTTGTTCTTACCGCTGCTATTGTTGTTGTTGTTGTTGTTGTTATTATCGCTGTTGTTGTTGTTGTTGTTGCTGTTGTTATTATCGCTGTTGTTGTTGTTGTTGTTGCTGTTACTATAGTTGGTGCTGCTGCTGTCAACTGCTATTCTGGTCAATACTTGTATTGTTGCTGGTCTTGTTGTATTTGATCGTATAGATCGTACACAGTGCTACTTGCAAAGTGTGCTGCCAGACTGTTGTTATTTTCTGTCGTTTTTGTTTTCTGTTACTTTGGCTCTCTGCGTAGTTATGATTGTTTTGAAATATGATTGTTGTTTTTGTCGTTTCCATCGATGTTGTTATTGTTGTTTCCGTTGCTGTTCTCGCTAAGGTCGCTGTTATTGTTGCTCTGGTCTCTGTGCGCGTAGTGACTCTCTTATTCCTCTCTCTCTCTCTCTCTGCCGTAGCCGTGCGCTGGAGATGGAGGAGGCGTCTCCTTTCTTGCTTTGCTTAGAACGCATGCCGCCCATTCTACGCCAACGCCCTATCCAACCAGTTCGCAACTAGTTCTTCTCCCTATAATCGTACTTGTGTCCCATCAACGCGGCGAAGGCTTCTTTGTTGTTGTTGTTGTTGTTAGTTTGTTATTGTTGTTGTTGCTAGTTTGTTATTGTTGTTGTTAGCGTCGTCGCCTATCGTCAAGACCGTGTCAGAGCTTGTCAGTTCCACTCAATGTCAAGGAGGTGCTGGGAGGGAGGCAGACGGGCCAGATACAAGGTGGCCAACGGCGCTGGCCGTGTGCGAGTGTCACTGACTTCGTGCACCGATACAGCGTACAAGAGCGGACCAACAGCGGTAACAGCATCAGCGAAAGGAAACAGATGTGACCCTTACCTTGAAGATGACTACCTTTCTTGTGTTAGCAAGTGTGTGTGTAACTAGGCTGAACCAGATGTGGCCTGAAGTAAACCGACCGACTAGTAGAGTACGTAGGTAGTTCATTGGTTCATTGCAATGCGAATGGCAAAAGCTTATATATATATATATATATATATATATATATATATATATATATATATATATATATATATATAGGGCAACAAATGCGTCATATCAACTCGTAGGCTAGATAACAGTGGGGATGGTGGTGATGGCTGTATGGAAGATGTTATTAGCACGGGAGCTCTCGCTCATCATCAACACTACTGCCTACTACCTCGTTGTCTACCCTGCAGTTCTGTTTATTCTCCAAGCGGGGAAAGCTGGGGTGAGGCATCGGCTGAGCAGGACAGATTCGAAAAACGCTAGAGAAAAGACGGTATACTAGAAAAGAGGTGTGAAGGAAGAGATAAAGGTGAACTCCGGGGTGGAGGGGAAAGGGGGGGGGACGGGGGCGGAGATGATGATGATCATGTCGGTGATGATGATGATGATGATGGTGGTAATGGTGATAAGGGATGGGCAGGAGACATGCGGACCGCACACAACCGGGGATAAAAGGTACGGAGGCTTTTCTTTGCTCGGCGAACGTGAGGCGGAAAGCGGAAGAAGTCGGAAGGAAAGGAAACGGAAAGAGCTAGGCGTGTGAGAAAGCAACCAAATGCTTGACCTGCCACCACTCGTAGCCTTAGAGTGGCGGGTCGGCATCGTCACCACCGGTCACCCCCCCGCTGATGGCCATCGTCACCCCACTGGTGCAGTAGACCGCAGTGCCCACCGTGCTCGTGGTCTGTTGTTATCAAGTAGCAACTCGAACGTCGTTTCAATCGACTTGAGTGTGTATCACTCAGACCGCACAGCCACAGGCAGACAGACGAACGGGTGGTCGAAAAAGTCCTGCCAAGGAGTAGGACAAGAAAAAGAACCGTGGGATCAAAACACTATACGCGTAGCCTACGCCCCGCACCCCCTCGCTCGGTGATGAGTCACTAGGACGGGTCAAGGAGGCGGGAAAGTAGACTGGTCCTTTACAGACCAGTCACTTTCCAGTAAACCGAAGCATACGAAGGCAGATATATAAAATACAAATAATTAATTTACACGCAAATTGTTTTAAATAGGTGTGAGAGTCAGGATTTTTTAAAGCTGTAAATATATATATATATATATAGATATATAGATAGATAGATAGATACTGGGATATAGATATAGACATAGATACTGAGCATTTTTACTTCAAGGCGTGGACTGCTGCACAAATCAAAACCAAGCTCCGCACCTGCGTTAGCGACTTTTTATTTATATATATATATATATATATATATATATATATATATATATATATATATATATATATATATATATATATATATATAAACAAAATAAAAAGTCGCTAACGCAGGTGCGGAGCTTGGTTTTGATTTGTGCAGCAGTCCACGTCTTGAAGTAAAAATGCGCAGTATCTATGTCTATATCTATATCTCAGTATCTATCTATCTCTCCATGTCTCCGACAAGTGCTGATGTGCTCAGCTCAAATCTCTGCCGGACGTAACTTAAGCCTCGCTTTTGAACGCTAAAAACTTGATATGTGATAGTGCAAAGAGTGTTACTTCACCGTCATATACTACAAATATTATTGTGGCGCCACCTCATAGACGTTCTGGTTACTTATGTATAATAATCCAACGAGCATTGCACGGACTCTTGTTAAACTGGTAAAAGCTGACTGACAAGGAAAAACATGTTGTTGAAGGTTACGTTTGCTTATGTTATAACAGTAAAAAATATTTTCGCTTATGTTATATCGTTTCTAGTAGACTACTACATGCTTATATTGACTTACAACACTTTTGTAGAAGCCGTTCAATAAGACCTACATGAGGGCTGCTTACCAAACAAGGACTTTGTGTCTACACATCATCTTCAGTTGAAGATCACTTCAAACTAGAACTAAATCCACTGAGTAGAACTAGATTTCGATTCAAAATTATTAACAGGGAGCCTTACCTCCGACCTGTTTTGCCAACATATATGTGGCCAGAAGTATTAAGGTTTCGAGTCCTGACCTCGGTAATCTTTCCGGCCCTGCTAACATCGTACATCTCACATTTTTGCTACCTTTGAAAAAATATCATTTACTCATATGAAATGCCATTGTCCGTAAATACCTCGTCCAATTTTATGAAGGCAAGGATCTATAATGTAAACTTAACTTTAAGCCTATGTTAAATGCGTGCATGAGGCTTCAAAATGGATACGACATTTAACCTAACGTTTATGTAGACTACTAGAAAAAATGGCTTTTTGCAAAGGCGGTCGGCGACCTTCTGATTAAGTTGCTGCGTTTGACGCGACTAACCTAACGTACAGCGAAGCGTCCTTACTTAAATACATTTTGCTCGCGACTTTGCTCTGGCTCGGCGTACGACTGACTAGCAATAATTAGCCTGGAATTGTAACCTGGCTCTCCTTAGTATGACATCGATTGCAGCACTCTTTAACAGTAAACCTTGGCATGAACTGAATTGGCCGACGAACGGAACATCTTCACAACGTATTGCTACCTTGCTCGTTTGCATATTTCCGATTTTCTCTCTGTGGGCGTGCCAGTTGCACGTTGCGCTTTCCTGAGGCTCTCGAGAAGTTACGATATGGTGGGTCGAAGAGGTACTTCTCGGGAAGTACTATTATTGAGCGAACTCGAGAAGTTTAGGACCATCGTTATCAAAACGGCTTTTCAGCCGGCATGCTGGAGTCCTGTCCCAGCTGCGCCTTAAAGCTAGCGGGGCAGGTCAAGGGTACAGCCTGTGTGCGACTGGTAACTGAAGGCTTTTTCTTTGCAGCGATAATAATGCCGCTCCATATTCGCTTGACAATAGCCGTTCTTACCGAGCAAGATGGCTTAGTGGCAAAAGCCTTTGCCTTGCATTCGAGAGGCTTGGGTTCGAGACCCAGACCGGCCACTCCTAAATTGGGTTTCATGGTTACCAATATAAACAAGGTGAATGCCGGAGTGGATTAAAAATCGGCCATGATCGAAAGAAAAAAACGACAGATGTCTCAATAAAAAGAGATGGTGCATTACCATCCAACCCCAAGTCCCCCCCCCCCATTTGATCTAAAGCCCCTAAAATTAACACGTTTACTTACACAAGATTGTATATGAATTGATGAATAAGCTATAGTACACAGTAAGGTGACAATGCCGCGCAGCTTAAACACCATTGTCACCTTACTACCTTGGCTAGCATCCATGCTTATAAGCACGGGCTAATAAGGATAGATGCTAGTCAATGAATGAATGGGTGAATAATAGGTTTAAAACATAAGTCATAACTGCAAAGTCACTCGATCGCCTATACGGTCTCTGAACTCTTCATTTAAGCATTGCTTCAATTAAGCTAATTGCTACTTTGCTATACACTATAGCACAAAGGTATGGCTAACAATCACAAGTCAAAGTGTAGGCATGTTCCGATTTGTTGCAACTCGTCCAGAACACACAGTTCGTGCACACTAACCGACAACACTGCGTGACCGGAAGCCCTGCAAGCCGCCAGAACTGACTTTGTTGTTCCACTGTTGTGAGCGGACGCAGCAATTGGCAGAATAACCGACGGTTATAACACGAACAACTATATGTTTAATGGGCTGGCAGTCTGTAGCTCGATCTATTTCTATTATATAGCGCATGTTCCGCTACCACTGGAAGGCGGGTCGAGTTGCAGGGAGTAGTGGTTCGGTTGAGACAGTACGGACTCGTTGTATTGTATGCCAGTGCCGCCGATGCTGTTTTGATGGTGACGTTTTCTCCGGTCGGAGTTGCGATGGCTCCCTGCGCCCCAAAGAAGCACGTGCCCTTTCTACAAACTTTATATAGCTTCCTCGGCTCGATTTTGATTTTTCCGTCTTCCTTTCCGGAAGAGGTCAATATTGCTTGAATATTTCCTTTTCTCGTGTTCGCGGAAAACTTCGAATCATGCGGCTGCCTTCAAATATCTATGGAGACGCGCATATATTTCAGCATGTGTGCGCAACTTTTTCTCATATATATATATATTCTCCACCTTTTAACAAAATATAGCTTCAATAACTTAGGTGATATGCAGTCGTAGTATTTAGATGTATGTTCAAGTACGGAAACATTAGGTTTTTAAAAATAACTGTATATTTTACCTAAATTTGTTATTGTTCATGCGTTGTATATTTAATTATTTTATTGGCACTGATTTATTTTGAAAAGAAAACATCGACCAGAGCTGGAATTTTAATTTTTGTAACAATTAAAGAGTGAACTTGTTATCGGCTGAACTGTTGATATGTTCTACTTGATCAGAAGCTAAGATTTTTTTCACTGAATGGCTGCAATAGCCGAAGTAACAGACAGGAATAGTAGTAGTAATTGTTCCTAAATCTACACAAAACTAAAAGTCATAGTATTCGTTTTAAGGACATAGAAGTTTTATTTGGCTCTGTTAGTGTAACCTGCTTTGACCTGCTCGTTCCGGTTGATGTGCTTGGCATTCGCATAGATTACTAGATAGACAAAAACGCATACGCGGCATTACCCCGCGTGGCCACACAGATTTACCAAAAATTTAAGATGTTTCGTACCTATTTAGATGTTTTCTATAAAATATCTGCGTTAGAAGGAGTTTTTAGGATTAGGAGGAGCTAGAAGGAACCATTAATTTAAATGCGCAGAACACAAGCCACTAGATGTACATATATAGGTAGAACCCGCGGCTAAAACCACTTACCTCCAAACTCTATGCAATTCCATTCGATAAGCCAGTGGCGGCCATTACTCTGAAGTCCGTCAGGGAGGAGTTCTAGAGATAATCGAACCCACTTCTGTTTAGTGTTGGCTAACCATAGATCACGTTATGACTTCGCCACATCTCTACCTTCCTTAGCCTGGCCATACCGTTTGCACGGATACTACTACGGTTGATGATAACATGGGCTTTCTGCTCAGCAGAGAAATGTAGCGGCTGGGCAACGCCGAACCAATGATCTCATTGTTCAGATCAGTCAAAAGGAAAACCACAGCCAAATTCAAACCCATACTGGCCTATTCAGCCGGTTCGGGCCTGCCATAGCAACATTCTCTTTAACGGTGCGTGAGCTGCCCTTACCGTCTTACCTACGACGCAGCGACACAGCCACATTACTTGCTTGCAGCCATATTACTTGCTCGCATACAATCAGCCGATTGGCTGATTGTATGCAAGCAGCTAATATAAAGACGTTGAAAAGAAGCATATACGACAAAACTCAAATTACTGTTTCGATTGCATACCTGGCCGGCCCTTGACGTTCGTCGTCGAAACTGACGAGGCTATAGGCCCACGCCTTCGGAATGGGACTCACCCCAGACGGCACATTACGATATCGCCTGCTATTCCTCGCCGACCGATCTGCGTGTATTTGTAGTCCCCGAACTTGCATACGTTGCTTTTGATATCACTAGGTCGTCCATGGTCGGGAACTCTCCAGCACAACAAACAAATACGATGTTGCGTCTAGCTTTGCTTGTTGATTTATTGTGAGCAAGCTGTGGAAACAAGCAGCATGCCAGTCATTGTTAGTTGTAACATTCAGAACATGACAAGATATCGGACATAACAAGAAAACTGAGCGGGTTGTCGACTCTCTTGTCTTGCATTTGCTCTCGTTTTAAGTACGAATTGCAATTGTTCAAATCAAAACCGGGAAGGCAGTCATCGTACCGAGCTTGCCAGTGTCTTGAGAGGCTTTATTAGCGCTCATTTCTTGTTCACTATCTGCTAGCGTTTGCCCCACCTGGAGCAATAAAAGCACTATCTGTTTATGTGTGCCTCATATAAAACAACAAATGTAAAAACATTTAAATGTGGCACAATTTACATCTGCATCGTTTAGAACCCTCATAAAGTGTTTCTGCGCCTATATCTAAATCGAGTAAATATCATTAACCACAAATTCAGCGTCGGGACAAACCCCTCTGCATCGTCCATTACGTGGGCTTCTTAACGTATCTACGAGTGCAAGCTTGACCAGAGTGTGGAAAAATTGCTGTTGCTAGAAGCAGGGATAAATATCCCTCATAGACATTCACAAAGGAATGGCGCCAACGTCAAGAAGTCTGTTATAGGATTACGGCTCGGCTCAAACTGTTATATATCAGCCACAATATGTTAACACTTCGCCTCTACTTTAAGCTGCCCACCGTACTAAGAGATTCTGGGGAAATGGGAAAGAAAAGCCCGGGGCGTCCGCTGAACATAGCGCGTTCTCAAAGTAAATGGATGACATTTCTGTTAAACCTTGGCCGGAAGAAGGGCTGTCAAGGACAGGGCGTACTCTCCTCCTGTTAGGTAAGATACGTTTAACGCGTGTGCATCAAAAATGTTTTTTAGGAGTGACTTTGAGGTTTAGCCTGTCAGATAATTGCAGTTCTACACCAGAATAGGGGTAATCGTTAGAACTTTTTTTACTCGTTTAACTATTTTTCACTACAGTTCTTATCCCTAAACTCCTCCTGTGCTTAACTAGGTCTAAACTAGAGAGGCGCCATTCGTCCACATTCTCAATGTATAAAAGGCAATCAATGCTATTTAGTTTAGTTACAAATGCGGGCTATATATATATATATTATATATATATATATATATTATATATATATATATATATATATATATATATTATATATATATATATATATATATATATATATATATATATATATAGCTTTTATGTGTACTAAATATATTTTCCACCCGGACCATCAATCGATATTTATCTTAATGTTTGTATGGTCGAGTGTACAAGAATTAAGCCACCTTAGCAAATATTGAGAGAAATCGTTCATAAATTGCCATGTTTGCTTTATGATAGAGCTCGCGGGTCGTGATACCAGAGTTTGCCGATCATCTACTTCACTTCACCGCCCCAACGACATCAGGAACTCGACAATCGATACTATTGCTACGGCAAATGCCACAGAACAATAAACAAATGCGTGTTTATTATGGGGAGGCTATTTAATTTACGCAGGCCCGCCAGTGCCAGTCAGAATGGGTTTGTTTGTGCTTGCACGCGCAAGAACGAGCTGGATGACCTCTGTAGAGAGGGCATCTAGTTAGCAGACCCTTTTGCCAGCAAAGTCCGGGGTAGCCCCCAACGTACGCTCTGCTCGACGAACGACCGCCTTGCCAGTTGATCGTAATCTCTACTATGTTGGGCGATCGGCGTTGCGCTTCGCCAATGAGTGCCGACATCGTCAATGACAGCCCGCCCCTCAGTCATTTGTGGGGCTCTCATGAAGACCCCTACAAATCTCTTCCCCGATCGCTTTTCCGTTGTGGTCAAAGGGCACCAGCCGTACGTTGATACATACAGTCAGGGAGAGAGAGAGAGAGATAGAAAATTATACGGGCAAATATATAGATACAGGTTAATAGATGCATAGGTAGGTAGACGGAAAGAGAGAGAGATATCTATTGTCGTTACAGAGCCGCAACCCTTGACGTCAACGAGCGGTTAGAGATCGGCGATATAACATGCACTGGCGATCGCGGATTGAGGCGGTTTTGATCAAGTAGTGAAAAAAAGCGAACCTATTAGCACTGTCATCTTGTCTTCGTTACCCAGCGTCACCTGCGCGTACATTGCGCTCAAAAACGGCAGGGCTCTGCAGGCTGTAGGGTGCGGGGTACCCTCCCTCGTCTACGATCGCCTTGATGCAACGGTTCCGATGTCGACAGCGGCAAAAATAAAACGGGGAGCACATATGTACTCAATAGGAGTGATGGTGCATTACCATCCGACCCCGGTTATTAATTAGAAACAAGAATAATGTAGAGAACAATAACAGAAACAACGAATAAACACCCCGATCAAGAAACGTGCCGCTGGCGTCTGGGATTCTCGCCCCACCAAAGAGTAAAAACGAGAGAAAAGCCGGAACAGTAACACAGTAGCAGCGGCTACATCTGTGAATGCAGCGCAGACACTTAGCGCACGAAGGGGCCCAAGCGGGTTACAATAAAGCTCGCCCGGGCTGGGGTCGTTGCTAGGCCTCAGTCGGGACAAGAAGAAATAGAAATCAACGCCGATATCTATCAGCGGGTCGAGAAAAGGAGCAAAACAAGCAAAGCGGAAAAAAAGTTACTGTTCCGAACAGTGATGACGAAGAGGGCGAGGACCGGAATGCCCTCGTGTAACTAATTAGCAACCTTGAGAAAATTGTAAAAGCAATTGTCAATGCTAAGTTTGACATCAGGCACGCAGCTGCCGATTTTCTACGATTTGCAACAAGGTACGCTAGAAAGGCTAACGCAAGGCCTTATGAAAAAAAAACCTGCATCTACGAGTAAACGACAGGTCGGGATCGCAAAATGACTCAAGACAGAGTCGCGGGCTTGCCAAGTAGAAGATTTCGCATCTTAAATAGAAGCGGCATAAAACCAAGCCAACCGCTGAGGCTGTCAGCTTAGTCATGGAGGACTTGCGCTTGTTTAGGAACACGAAGTTAAACAAGGGCAGCATACTGACCAAACAAAGTGCCACAGCTGTACTTATAGGTGACGGCAACAGCAAGGACAAAATAAACTCGCGCCATGCAAAAAAGGGCTATTAATACTGGAGAAGATGGCCTGGCAATGGGCAATATAGACAAAAATATCACGCCAAAAATACTTACTGTCGGCAAAGTCCACGGCAGCTCGAGCGCTAGCGATACAGCTCAGGCAATTGACTGCTTGATCAAAACAATTTTAGCAGCTCGTTCAAACAAGAGCTCGCCGAACATTTTTGTCGCCATCTACATCAGCAGCGAAAGAGAGCCCGAACCGGGATGAAGGATAGTGGAATGCTCTCCCGACGATGAGTCTATTATGGCCTACAATCGTACGCAAGACAGACAACTAAAGAAACCAAAGAAATCGCGTTTCCAGAAAAAACCGCAGCAGCAGCAGCAACTAATAAGCAGCGCCCTACTTGTTAAAAGTCAGGGCAAAACGTTTCCAGAAGTCCTTAGAGATTTAAATACAAGGCACTTAGAGCTAAAGTACAACGTATTACAAAAACAAGCACTGGTGACCTCAGGCTGTAGATCCGTGAAGCTAGGACGGGAGAAGTCAAACATCTTAGTACAAAAATACACGACAAAGCAAATTTTGCATTAGAAGTGGCCAAGTAAGAGCTAACACTACTTGTCAGGGGCCTCGATGAAGTGAGCACTGCGCACAGAACCAAGGTCTCTCTGCTCACGACCACCAAGAGTTTTAAGCCTGAGAACATAGACGTAAAGAAGCCCCGATAAGTGCGCGGCGACAGGCACACTCTAAAGTTCGGCTGCCCAGACACCTGCAAAAGAGCATATTAGCTTAACGCAAGATTACAGTGGAACGGCTGAGATGCTGCCTTAATAAATGGAGCCCTCTTCCCTACTGCTTCGAGTGCCAGAAAATCGGGCACAATGCAAGGCAGTGCAAGGCACCCGCTGCAAATACCAGAAAGTGCTACCAATGCGGTGAAGAGGGTTACGTGGCATACAACGTGGTGCAAGAACGGTCCTAGGCTGTTACCCTGCCTGCCAAAAGAGCACTTAAACGCATGATCAACAGCTACGTGTCGCAAATAAAGTTAGCAGTCGTTTCTGGACTTAAAGTTGTGTTCTGAACATATGAGGTAACGTATCGAAAACGGGAAAGTTCTGGACCGTAACCGAACACGGCTCGCGTTTACGCAACTTAGGAAGAAGCTGACATATAGACCAACAAAATGACACCTAAGAAGCGTATACATAGACCCGCAAAGACCTACGTTTTTTTAATTAAAAAAAGTAAAGAAAGCAAAAGGAAAGTAGAACTGTGTGAAGGCGTCGAACGTAACGTCTGCGACAAAGGCTATAAGATCGTGATACACTTGTGAAGTCACGAATGTTATCTTGGATAATGTTCCAAAGTGACTGTAAGTTGATTTTTTTCGGAAGGGAATGAGCAACCACAGGGTGAATATTAATAAACACATCGATACCGGGATGTGGTTGACATGAGCAATGTTGTTTAGAACCTGTGCGAACAATCTAGCACGGCTATAATACTACTAGTGAAAACTATTCTAAACTGCATGGAAGCAAGGTTCTCCAGAGGGGCCTGTTTAAAGCGCATACGGAGATAGTCTTCGTCTCGCACGTGTGTGGGAGACGTACGACCAGCTGCCACATATGTCAATAAAACTATCTGGTATTAAAGCTGAGTTCCTACGGCCTGCCTGCAAAAGCACCTTTTCACACTATTAGCGATATGAAAATGCTAGTTTTCGTTTACCGTTTAAAGGCACTTTATATAAAGCGCATGCTAGGTCTACCCAAAAACGCATCTGCTTCTTTCGCTGTTGAACTATGTCGCGAACGAACCCTTACAGACGACTTTGTTCTAGACGGACTACCACTTAGTGGAGCCGTACTCACAGTATGTACAGCGTTTCAAGAGATACGCAACGTAAAGTTTGCGTCTAATACCTATACGGGTGGACCAGCGTTTTGCTCGGACAAATGGGAGAGAGAAGCCCAGAAGAACCGAGCACTAGTTTGTCGAGTTACATGGCACGGATATCATTACCACATGTATTTGAGTGGAGGGTGTTTTGTGGTCGATGGTTGTGTGTGTAGGTTTTGTGGAAAATGTGATTTTGATAGATACCATATACTTGTTTGCACAGAAATAGACACAGCGTCACTACAATATCGTACACACACATATAATCAATGTAGATTTTGCGCAACATCCGATGTATACTGCTACCAATATTATGGTGAACAAATATTTATGTAAATGCGTTAACAAAGCTGACTTTAAGGCACTTAAGTGCAGTAGAGTGCATAAAATCTGTCTAGTGTCCTGGGTCTGCACACTCCCGCGTAGAACAGTTTTACTTGCTTGCAATGGAAAATCTTTTATTCAAGAAAATATAGGCAAAATTCAGATGCCAGAGACACTAGCATGTACAGTTTACTTTGATTAAAGCGATGCTAATAATATGTCTAAATTGAACATATAGTATTGCATTATTAAAGCAATGGCTACTTCTTCTTAGGAAAGCATCTGTCGCCTCAATCGGCACATTAGAGCCATATTGTCTAAATTCAAACATTTTTATGTTGTTTAAGGTCTTCTTCAAGCTTTATAATGCCCAGTAAGTCCAGCATAGTCCCGAAAGTCGGACGAGTAGGTCCGCGAACAAGCTGACACTGACTATTGATAATACGGAATTCAGTAAGCACCTTTACCTTGAATTCAACAACCCACAGAGCCAGCTAATTTCAACCAACCCTGGGAAGGCTGAAGTCGCACTTGGTAGATACCACGAATGACATTTTGGCTGATGACATGCACTGGTCGATAAACTTTCACAAATGATAAAAACATTAAGTTTATTTTAATTCAATTATGGTTATATTACTCAAATTGAACAGAGTCGATGGTAGGTATTGAAAGCCGAGTTTTGAGTCCCATTTTGCTGGCTCGGTGCAGCAAATTTGACCCCGAGGTCTAGATTGACCGACTGGGTTGCTCCGACAGTTCGACAAAAAACGCAGTGAGAAATAGGCCTCGATCAAATACATCGGCAGTCAATTGATTGGGAGCAGACTTTGAGCAATTCGGACTCAGCACAATTCCAACTTGGGCATACTCTCGAGCAGGATCCTTCAGGTAAAAAAAAATCCCTAACTTCTCCTAGATTTTGCGATTTGGCCATGGCTATAGAGATGCATGAGCGTGGGCGTTGTCGTTGTGAAACAGCAACGTCTTTTCTGCACCCCGGCCCACAGTGCTACGGCATAGCTACTTCACCTGGTCTAAGGGTGCTGCATAGTACTTTAGCCAGTGATTGCTAATCCAAAAGAGAGATAGTCGACTACCAGAATACCTTCTACATCCTAGAAAACGGTCGCTAAAATCTTTCCTATCGACTTTTTGTTTTTTTACTGTGGTGTGAGACCGCCGTCCAATCCCTGGTGGCACCTTTCCGCCTGGAGTGAAGCGATGGACCCAGACTTCGCCAACGGTTACGAATCGGCCCAGAAGTCCTGTCTTAAACGTTTCAAGTTCTTCTTCACTGTTGACCCGTACTACTGACACACTCCTTTATTTATTTCTGTACATGAAGTTGATGCACGATTCGATGCTCTGCACAATAGCTAAGCCCCCCCTCCCCGGCCTCGCTATTTCACGCAGATTTAATCCGCAATCAGCCATTACAAGTTTGTGGTATTGTTTTTACTTCATTGTCACTGCAGCGCCTGGCATATCACAGGCAGGCAGCCTGCGCCAAACACAATCTGAAACCTATATATATATATATATATATATATATATATATATAAATATATCGGACCAGTCAGAAAGTTTTGTCTATTAGTGAGCTCAAATTTGTCCCTACTGAACGTATATTGGTGCGAAAGGCGCACGTTTTTTTTTCACTACTTACAAAGGACTGCAAAAGACGTATTGAAGCTTTTGATGTGTCAGACCGATCCCAGACGGGAGGACTCTCTAGGGCGGATGGAAATATGAATAAATGCTCTCGTAGATTGCAATACACAGTTGACACTTAATGAGACAGCACATATACTGAGTGCATCGAATTAATTAGTTCGCTTGCACCCAACTGGCCATGAGTACGTGAAACGTACATACGCACCCTCAATGTCGAAACCGTTTGGCTTTATGCTTATATAGTGCAGGTAAACCGTGCCAGGTAATCGGCAAAGTCTTTGGCATCCCGTTTTCATTAATCAGAGTAAACGGCTGAGCCTCCAGTATAATTTTCAATCTCTTCTCCCTAAATGTTTTTGAATTTTTTAATGACGAACTTACTGAAAAAATAAAACTTGAAGGTTATAATTATCAACAATCATATTGGTCAATTTGTTTGCCCTAAAACGGAAAATTCTGGAGTGTTGTAATTTTCTTGTTAAAAGCTAATATACTTATAGGTGGTGCATATAAGATTAACTGATGTGATACCGTATGTTTGACATCGATAATTGAATCTGCTTTAGGATTTGGCCAGCACCATGTGACCACCCCTATACATGTATATAAATATATATATATATATATATATATATATATATATATATGACGAACGAGAAAGTCTGTACCGATGGCTAAGATTAATAAAAACAGGAAATCGCTAATTCTCTTTACCTAAGACATCAACCATTGTTTGAGTCAAAGTAACAACGGTTTCTGTTACGAGTGTGCTAATGCCTTTGGTATTGGGCTAGGGGCGATACATGCGTCATAGTATCGGGCAGGGCTAGATAGAGACTCAAAGAAAGAAAAAGAGCGAAAAAGAAACCTACTTTGTGCGCTCCGCCGTTGCATGCCGTCGGAAAATCGCCGCACAGTAGCTATGACTGATCCTTTATTAAACGAGGGCGAATCTGCTCTGGGGGTTCCGGATCGGATTGACCGTTCCGCTGTACCTCCTGCTCGAGGGCTTGGGATGGACCGCCGACATTAGATGGGTTGTATGGCAACTGACCCACACACAAACAGAACAGCTTGTAACCGGCGGGCTCAGCCTCTTTTCGCCGTTGTTATAGAACACGGGGGGTACGGGTTGCGATCCGTTCTTAGCTTACCGGGAACGGCGAGGGGAGTGTTGGACACATTAGGCTGACCCAACTCCAAGAGCCCAAATGTGGTGGTGCCCGCGATCAACTGCGCAGCCGCTGTGCAAACGAAGCACTCACCCCTCATCGTTCGGGCTTGAAACATGACTCACATGCCCTTTGTGTAGTGGCACCACAGCTCTTAGTGTTCTTTCTTTTTTGTGTTCTTGTCCAGCTGCAGCAATACCGTCACTACTGCCATTGTAAAACCAGTATTCCTCATGAAGCGCCTCTAGAGTTAATGTAGGTGTCCCGTTTACACACCCGCATGCTTAGATACAAATAAACGCTAAGGCAATTTCGCTGGCCCAACAGATGCGGCAACAGACAATGACCACAAAAAAGAGAAACGAATCAGCTTTTGTCTAAATGGCCTAGCGTTGATATATCTATATATATATATTATATATATATATATATATATATATATATATATATATATATATATATATATATATATATATACATATATATATAAACTTAAGGAGAGACCCACAAAGGTACGTATGCAATGATGAGATGAGTGAGGTGCGATGTTCGAAATCAAGTTCACGACTTGACACAACATTTCGTCCTTTTCCTTTTTTTACTAAAACGGCCAAAATGCATGATGCATACGTCTAGCAAGCCTATACGTATCCATAATACATTTTGGCGTTAGCTAATCATAGTCGTTTTTCTTGGTGTTCACAAGAAATATTTTTTCCTACCTTGGCATTATTACTTTGCCTGTGGTTCGTATTTACATTCAGAACAGGTAGACAATCTGTGACGATGTATCCATGCTCAATACAGCTTTAATATGACCGTGTTCTAATATAGAATAGCGCAACTTAATCTGGTATAACAATATGCGCATCAAACCGCCTACTAAATCGCAGAACAGATTGGAGCTTACTCGGTTTTTGTAAGCCGGCACTCTTGAAGAATCTTTTTTGCTATGAGGGTGCACGCTACGCCGTGTACAAAGAACAATACAAAAGGTTTTGCTCAGACTCAAACTTCTCAGCCTCTGCTTCTGTGTGACTGCTCTCGGCACGGCTGAGGCCATTTCCCTAAAGTTCGTCAGGCCGGGCATCCTAGTCATAATTGAACCCATTTCGTCCTAGTGCTCGCCGGTAGGAGGCGACTATATGCCATCACTTCGTCTCTAACTTTTTAGACAGACTAAACCGTGCTCACACTAGACTAAGCTGGACGTTCCCCAGTAGAAAAATCTAGCAGCAAGACAGAGCTCGCTCAGATTCGCACTGAAGGAATAGGAAGGAATTCTGCACGAGAGGGATTTAATCCTACGCAATAGAAACGCCCCGCCTTTTTAACAAAGCAGCGCGTTGGCCGTCTTTAAATTTCTACGGAGTTGCGCAGAAAACATCTTTTTCCTTTTTGGTGGACTGTCGGACTCAACTGAAACCAAACACTAAACGTGTGGCAAGCAAACGAAAAGTAGAGGCGTAAAAATTACGTGCCACAAAGCAGTCGATGCGTAACAAGTCCTAGTCTGCATTTAGTTCTGCACGAAAAATAGCAATCAGGCGTGATCGCAATTGGCGATTTTGCCACTATATGTAGCACCTTATGCTGCTCAATACTAGGCCTTGTTCCACGCTGGAGAAAACTTGAAGTTCCGGAATGGAAACACTCCCAAGTAAGCAGGAAGTTAAGGTCGAAAAGATGCAGCAAACGCTTCCGGAACTTCGTCGACAGAGTGCTAGCATCTCTGCTAAAGCCTCCCGGAAAAAGCAAGAACCTCCCATGTATATATATATATATATATATATATACATCATATGGGATTAAAGGGAGCGATATCATTTCCCCTGCCAAGCTATAAACGAAACAAGCAATTGCAAGGGAGGTATTGTCGTGTGTAGGGAGAAGTCTGTGTGTGTGTGTGTGAGAAGACGAGATAGACAGAGCACGGGAGACTAAAAACGTGTGAAGAGGAGACGAAATTGAGGCTTGCCAAACGACTA
Organism: Dermanyssus gallinae; assembly: GCA_003439945.1. Taxonomy (NCBI): domain Eukaryota; kingdom Metazoa; phylum Arthropoda; class Arachnida; order Mesostigmata; family Dermanyssidae; genus Dermanyssus; species Dermanyssus gallinae. Next base: position 146,832 of record QVRM01000377.1, read on the forward strand.
CTAATCCATGGCAATCCGTCATCACGACACCGACCGTTCACTGGATAGTGATAAGCAGGGGAAGCTTGAGGCCGTAGCTTAGAGCGCACACGTCTGCGTCTATGCCGCGCGGCAGAATGACGACACTGGGCAAATTTGTTCAGGCTGCGTAGCAGGCCGCGGGCAGCTGGGCGCGCCAATGTCATGGCGCGCCCGCCAAAGCCAATGTCATGATGACTGTGAACTCTGATAGGCAGGCAACAGATCCGGCGCGCTTTTCAAAATCTGTCGCCCATGTACCGCCAAAATATTCGGAAACGAGCAGATACCGTCTACCTAGTCGTGCTCTTTAAGCATCCATTGTACGTAATGCTCGTGGCATTGCCTCGTCAGCTCGTCAGACCCTCCCCCCCGGCAGTACTGAATAGGCGGACCGATGGCCGATAATGCGGTTGTCACCTATCGCCGGAGCAATGTTGTGCTAGTAGCCGATCGCTTCGGGTTACTTTTGTTGTTGTTGTTGTTGTTGTTGTTGGCGTCGTCGTCGTCGCTGTTGTTGTTGGCGTCGTCGTTGTTGTTGTTGTTGGCGTCGTTGTTGTTGTTATTTCGTTCTTGTTGTTGTTGTTGTTGTTGTTGTTGGCGTCGTCGTCGTTGTTGTTGTTGTTGTTGTTGTTGTTGTTGTTGTTGTTGTTGTTGTTGTTGTTGTTGTTGTTGTTGTTGTTGTTGTTGTTGTTGTTGTTGTTTTGTTGTTGTTGTTGTTGTTGTTGTTGTTGTTATTTTCGTTCTTGTTGTTGTTGTTGTTGTCGTACCTCTCATGTAAGTGAACAAGAAAAAAACACTCCAAAAGAATGTGGACGATTTGATCGAGTCGCCCACGACTGTATGAACCAGTCTTGTACTGAAGTGTTCAGTGGAGCAAGAATAAAAGACTGATGTATAGCCGCAATGACCGCGTGGACACGTGCCGACGGCTGTAAGCTGCCATTAGTAGCGGGTCGCTCTCAGGATGAGAGTCTTTGTGCTAAAGTGCGTCTCACTTTACGCTGCAAATTTAGTTTGGGCTGAATGATTAAACGATTGATGACGACTCCCTTTGTGTTCTCATTGCGAGGATATTCTGTTTCGGAAACGCATTGGCTTTTGTAAGGTAGAACCCTCAATCTTGGACAATTTGATTTTACGCAAAATTATACACTCTCATGGCATCGTCTGTAATACCGCGTTTATGGAGGAAGTTCGGAACAGATACCTTCGAGTATTTAGCAAACCCTATCGATTTTCTGACGATTATGTGATACCCTTTCTGCTGTGATAAATATCCGTAATTAATATAATACTAGGGTCGTACGATGTACTTTTTCTAAATCAGGGATTAATTGCTCGGCAATATTCTAGTAAACCGAATCTTGAAGGTAACCTCGTTGTGCAATGTGATATATACAGAGTAGTGTAAATAGCCTTTTTAGGGGGACTATGCGCCAAGGTCGAATCTTTACTATTTTAAAAAGAGCTCGTATGCAAACGTTACAAGTATTGATACACCTAGAACGGCTCTGGTCCTGCGGAATAGAATTGTCGGGAATTATCGTAAAAATTGTGTTTTTTCGGATATGATTCCAGCAATGTTGTTGAAACTGCCCATGCTAAAGCGCATACTCATGCAATTTTAGGTCAGACATGGATGTTTGATTGACAGCAGTGGAACACTTTTGTCACGGGTGTTTAAATAAATTATTTTTAGTAGTACGCCTCTTCATCGATGCCGGGGCAAAACCAATTCAGTCAAAATATTCAGCTTATGAATTTCCTTTAGCTGGTCGTGCCTATGTGTCTAAATTAGTTAACAATGGTTATACAGTTAGATGTTCAGCGTTGTACCATTCTGTAGTTTATTCTTTAGTTTCAATATAGGTCTAGGATCTCCGCAGGTATTCAACAAGTGTTATTTCTTTGCTAAGACAAGTGTTGCCGACGCTCTCTTTGGAAACCTTAAAGCATGCTTAATATAGCAGACTCTCAGTTTGTCTAGACTTTCTCAAATGCTTAGGTTGTACATTAAACTAGAGAGACACCAATATGTTTTATCGCAAACCTTTGCTCCAAATTTTTTTTCTTTCGAATTTTATTGCATTAGATGTAATCTATGGTATATAATGTGATATATCTCCTTTGAAAACAGATTGAATTATATTAAATGTAAAACTACTTAAAGCATTGCCTCTCGGGTTTTTATTGAAAATTTTACGTATGTGTGTGAGTGTTACAGTGTGTGTGTGTATATGTGTGGAACGCTATTACAACCGGGTTGGTGGCACTTCTCTCTACGAGAAGTAATGATCTTGGTTTAGGCCAAACCAAACAGGTTCGGCGAATCGGAACGTGGATGCGCAGAACGGCACCAAGAGACTGTCAGCTGGCGGAAACGCTGCGATGGATTGCGAATGCCGAACGTGGGAGAAGAACACTTTCAACCCAGAGCAGGCTGGGAAGTGAAAATATGTCTATCTGTACTGCTTCCGAATTCTTGGCTGTATCTCTTCTTCTGCTTCTTCTTCATGTTCTTCTTTTACTGCCTCTTCTTCTGTCCAGTTAAATAATGAGGAGAGCCCTTTAGGAGAGGTAGTTGTGGGCAGGAAATCAAGATGATCCCAACAACAAAAATATTAAAACAGCAGCAACAACAACAGCAACAACAACAACAACAACAAAAGGAAGTAACAAAGGAACAAAGAAGTAAACGGTCGCGGCCGTTTGGTGCTGCCGCTCCAAACGACACTCGAAGACCTACCATAGTACTGATTAGATTTCAACTGAAGCACCCCCTTCCCCCGCCCCCCTTTCTATGCAAAGGTTTCGTTGGAGCGATGAGAGCAAGCGGCAACAGCGTATGAGACTCTAGCCAGCCAACTCAGAGCTCGCTAGCTCGTCTGCCTGCATAGCAAACAATACAACAATATCGCAATACTAACCAACCAACGGCCGACCGTCGTTGTTGTTGTTGTTGTTGTTGTCGTCGTCGTCGTCGCTGGTGGCGCGTTTCCCCTCTAATCAAATAAGATTTACATGGGGTTACCGAACGACCAAGCGGAACAGGCGGAAGTGAGCACAGATTGGCCCTTGTCTTGGGTCTCGAAGGGTTAAGTCGGCGTTGGTCGTGACTGCTACCCTACGAGCACACAGCGGCATGTATATATATATATATATATATATATATATAAGAAAGAGAGAGCTAGCAAGAGAGTTGTCGTCGTAGCCCGACAATGAAGAGCAGTCCGACGTTAAATGGCCCTTAAGTGATGATAACAGCCTTCATGTTGTTTTCGGGGTTAAGAACTGTGTGAGGGTTGGGGCGCGTACCGCGATGCACAGCAGTAGCAGCAACAGCAACAACAGCAGTAGCAGCGCTGCTGGTAGAGCCTGCGGCTGCGGCACCGCAACTGGCAATGGGGATGCTAATGAAATGGATTCGCCTCGACGATGCCAACCAGCCCTTTCGCTACGCTTCTTGGTCTATCTCTAGCTTTCCGGTTGTTCCCCCCCCCCCCTCTGTCTATCCCTTTATCTGTCTCTCTTAAACACATACACACACACACAGACTCCCCGTATCTCTTTCTCTCTATCCATACACCGCTTGCCCTCAGGCTCTATCTGTTTTCCCTCCGCTCTGACATTTAGTGGTACCTAAATCTCGTTGAGAGGCATGCCGTAGTGGATTGCACCAGATTATCGTTCCCCGAGCGACGCAACCCGACGCCACTAATAGAACGCCTGCACTTTGCAGCGCAAATTCAACCTCGATTATATTAGTGCATATATATATATACATCTGTTGCTGGTTTGGTAAATTTGATTATAAGTAAATACTGTATTGTGTACACACACACACAAATTATATATATATATATATAAGACGAGGTGCCTATGCCATCCAGACACGAGATTAGATCGCGTTCTAGACTTGTCCATCACTTCAAGTAACTTGCTGCGTACTGTTCGAATGATTCAGCGTTGCCTGCTCAATACTTGTGAGGCTACTGCTGCCCAGTATGCGGTATGTTTGTCCTCACTAGCAGGATTATGGGAGAACACAGAGCCGACCATTGCGAACGAGTGGGTCGCCCGGCTAAAAAGGGAAATTTAGGACGGATCACGTATAGGCTAAGCATCCGCACATATAAGACAACACGTGCACAGAAGCGCAAAAATAGACTAATTGTAGAGCAGTCATGTTGGTACGAGATAAAAAGTCGCTGAGTAGTGGCAAAGCTAAATATAGTCTATACCTTCTGAACCCGCCTTGTTGCAGCTAGCAGGGGGAATCCTTATCATCCCCGTGATACAATGAAGCCTTGCGTCAAATATTCTATATTTGTTTATCAGTTAGTCAGCGCTCACCGGTATCGGTCTCGAATGTCTGTGTTCTATAGTTTTCGACGGTTTTTTGGTGTATTTCACTCGTGTTTTGTGTTCATCCGTGTGCATACGTGTCCACACATAATAAAGTTATCCTGAGCTCATGTCCTCGACGCACGAACCATGTTTAACTGCTGCTTCGTCTGCAACGTCGGTGAAGACACGGCACTTTCCTATAGTCCACCTGGTATACCGCTTTCATACTGCTTATATACTACCCACCTCGTCTACAGTGCTATAGAAGTCTGTACGAACTGCGAACTGAAAGTCCTTGCTGGCAGTCATGCCACTGTACTAAGACGCACAGTTGACCTCATGAATACCGTGCTTTAGTAAGGCCATCATGAATACCGTGCTTTAGTAAGGCCATCATGAGTACCGTGCTTTAGTAAAGCCATGAACTTTCGTTAGTAAAATCGAAACATGCGTGCAATTTTTATCTGGCAATCTTCAAAAAAAAAGAATTAGTGAATCTAAAGACAAGACAAAAAACATGTTCGACTTTAGCGCTTAGCTTCATTATCAACAACTGTGACGGTTCGGTTCCTGTCAACAACAAAGACAGTAACAAAGTAAGTGACCGCTCTTGTTCGGTTCAGTGGATAACAAAGTCTGAGCAGAGCATATAGTCGCTTAGTCCTCATCGGTCCAGTTAAGTCGAACGCCGGCTTTGCGGCTCCCTCGGTTGCGAAAGTGGTGAATCATGGAGCGCGTTATCATTATTCGTATAGCGCCCAATTACGCTGCCTACAATGTAGTCACGTCAAAGTTGTATGTCTCACTGCCTGTCTGGCGTAGGCCTGTAGGCAACTAACACGACTCATATTCCACGTTCAAGCTGTCTCTGAGCGAAGAGGATGAAAAGGTCCTCCTCGATCCCAGTGTCTGGTTGGCTGGCGCGGTCATCAAGACCCTCCTTGGCTTTAGCCTATCACCCAAAAGAGTGCATTCTTAAGTTTGATGGCTGTACAGTTGTTGACACGCCTATTGTGTCGCTTTCAGTGGCTTTGGCTCCGAGTGTCCCAAACTCGGGCCGCTCTGCAGAAGAGGAAATGTCGGAAACTTGAACTGTCTTAATTTGAGCCCACGCTCTGCGGCAAAATCCTTGGTGTCTTGGATCCCAAACAAACGTATAGGTTTTTAAATAACGTTGATTCTATATTATTATTATGCGAAACTTGGGTTCAATTAATCGATTTGTGATGTGAAATTAACAGTCGAGAATCGATTTGTGATGTGAATTAACGAGAAACGTTTTTAATCTCCTTAAAGTGGATAGACCCACGGAACATGGCGGAATCTCTGTTCTAGTCCCAAAAAGTGTTTGTGCAATGCAAGTTAAATTTGACATCTCCGGAGAACACTGTGCGATTGATATTCTGACAACACAAACCAAAGCTTGTTTTGTTTGTTGTTAGTGAACAAATTAATAAAGTTCAGCTGCTTGCATCAATACGTGTGTAATGCAATTAACTATTGCTGCACTTCTAACTCACCGGTGATACAATTTACCCAATGTTAAGTGATCAACTGCTGGCCCGTCGGATTCTGATTTACAAAAAGTCCCTCGTTGTAAATTGTTGACTGATCAACTGCTGGTCCGTCGGATTCTGATTTACAAAAAGTCCCTCGTTGTAAATTGTTGTTTCTATACTAGTCTTTTTCTACTTGTTATGGGGTTAGTACACGATGTTGGATCAATATATGACCTTGTAGTTACTACTAACATAATTTAGAACCTTCTGTACTTTCTAGTCCTTTTGTATCTGATCACAATGGTGTTAGCTTCTCGGCAGTAATTAATCCTTGTGAAAAAGCTATTTGTCCAAAGAAGCTTGACTACAAACATATGAACTTGGAACAAATTGCTGCCCACCCCTTCATAATTGATTGGTCTACTTTCGTTCACACTTATGAATCTGTGGTAATGACATGTGCTCAAAATCTGTCAGTCGCTGTCTTTACTTAATAACCATGTAGCTCCATTTATTGACGCGTCTCGGCCTAGACAAAAGACTCCGGACTACATCGCACGCTTATAAAGACGTATTACTGCTGATTCTCTAAGTTCCCCACATACGCTGCACCGCATAAAAACAACAAAACGCATTAAGTGCTAACGAAGCTTAAAATTGAGGTCAAAGATACTCGCGTTTTCTTTCGCTATGCAACTATATAGTAAGATGCACGGAGTCATCTTCCATAAATAAATCCGGTTACATACGCCATAGACACACCTTAGAAAACGTCAACTATTTAGCAAAAGGGATTTTTGCAAAAAAAGTTGTTCATAAATTCACGATCCCCGTTTCACTGTGTAGATTTTGACCAGAAGAGTATTTCTGATCGTGTTGATTATAGTTTAGTACTTATGAAAATGAAGAGCATTGGTATATCTGCTTTAACGGTGAACTGGTTTCACTCGTATTTACGAACTCGGTTTTTTTGCGTGAGGGTGGATTTTGATCTTATTCAGTCGTTGCCTGAATACTCGGGGGTACCTCGAGCTGGCTGTGCATCTCCTCTGTTATGTGCAAGGCTTGCACTTGATATTGGTCCATATACACAGTCTGATGTAAAATACCCTAAATACGCAGATGATCTCAAATTGTACTGTCAAATTACAAACCAACGTGATGGCATACCACTTCAACAAGCTGTAAATTGTGTTAAGACCTGGCATGCGGAAGTGAAATGTTGTTATCTACGCATAAATACGTTATCTCAAAGTACGGACATTTTGACTTTGGCTATGTAATTGATTGTGCCACTCTACCTATATCAATTGTAACTCGTGGTGTTAAAGTGTCTGCTAACCTCGATTTTAACCTTCAAAACACGTCACACACAGAGACGTCGGTGATCGATCTCCACGAAGACAGTTGCACGCACTGGACACGTGAACGATATATTTTGATTGGCGTGTTACACGCGAAGGTGGATACACGCGAAAAAAAAACACATTTCATTAACTTATTTTATCTACCGTTTTATATAGAAAACACCCCCCTTCTCCTTGTGCGTAGATAAAAGCGTTTTCTATTTTATTACTTAAAGCAAGTTGCGAATGGACATAGCAGCTGCTAGTACACGCCTTAAGGAAGCTCAAGGCGGTAAAGCAAAAACGGATGGACAGGGCCGAGAAGGAGAAAAGGCGAAGCAGCGAGAGCGACAATAGGAAGAAACACAGAAAGCCTGACCTCGAAAACGGGTAGTCAGTCACCCTCGCCGATTAAGGACCGTCTTGGCCTGCGTTTCTCGGGCCGTCTCAGGGGCCTCATCAGTCTGTGCGGCATCAATAGGACAACACGCCGCCAGTGTCGTGGGTCGCTCGGCGAGACGTGTCCCTCGGACATGGCCCCTCGACGTTGGATCCAGCCTTAACAATGTCAAGAACATGCTACAACTAGTTAGCCTTACGTTCTCTTCCGCTCAGTCACACCCTTGCATCCCGTTAGCGTAGCTAGGACATACTTAGGCCAGGCTTTAGCTCGTTCCGGCCGTACGGGCGTAGCGCTTCTTGTCTCTCTGTCTTGTTTCAGCCTGAGCCTTCGGCCTGAGGCTCTGGTGTGTTCGCGTGGTGCTTGAGCGGTGCTTGGTTTGTACCGGGTTCGTTTATCTAAATTAAATAGCAGCTATATCACGACGATGAGTGACAACAGCAATAAAAACAATAACACAAACACGAACAACAACAACAACAACAATAGCAATAGCAGCAACAACAACAACACATATTCTAACATTAACGACAACACAAATTCTAACATTAACGACTTCGACGACCATAAGAATGGCCAACACAATGACACACATCACCAAACGATAGCAGCAATAATGACAACAATGCCAACAACAACCACAGAAGTAACAGCGAAAACAGCAACTGCAGCACAAATAATGACGCCGACGAATGCAAACGTGCACCAAAGATGTCGATGACAACATCAGTGACGTCGGGCACTGCATTAGGACCATGCAACAATAGAATGTACAGTGCAATACATAATAAATGTATCCCTCGTTTTGCGTCGGCGGTAGAAGGAATCGCCGACATTGAAGAGCGTACCAAGAGACGTATCAACAAATCGAGCCTGCTTTCTCCTCAAGTAGAGGCGCGGCACTGTGAAAAAGTTGCAAATAGAACGGCTGTTTCGACGTATGCAAACGAATTCGGCAGCGAAGAAATAGGAAATATTGGCTGTCGTTCCGTAATGAAAAGCAGCATGCAAGCAGCACAAGGAATCGCGCATAACTTTCGAGAAGAGCAAAAAAAACCTTATCTGAGCGTCATCTGAGCAAGGTCGTGACGTGGTGGCAGCAAGCAATCTCTCTCTCTCATGTCTCGAATACGCCGGGTTACTATCTTTGGGGGTCGAGTTTCGATAGCGTAAGAAAGGCGGGAGCAATCGAGGACCATCTAAGACTCTGTGATGTCGGACGAAGAGCACAGTTGTAACGGGCGCGCCGGCTCACACAATGTCGAAGCAGCCGAGCTCGAGAAGAGGCCGGTACTATACACGCAGACGACCTATGACAAATAGAAGATTTGCTTGCTTTAGTTAAGTTACCACGGAATCGAATTCGAAATACTGTCAGTTAAATACAACGGTTTTAAGCCTGCGTAGGGTATCATTCAGTATATATATATATATATATATATATATATATGGCGCATGCAAAAAAAACTAAATAAGTAAATCACAGCTGTGCGAGGCACGTAATGATTTAAGTGTGTTCATGTAGCGGATAAAATAGTCAAGACTTCCTGCGGTGGTGCTGATGCCAAAACCAGTCGTCAGACTTGCGCATTGGCGTACCTCAGCGTCGATCACAATGCCAACGAGTCGCCGGTTATTCACCATACTGGTAGCAGCGCATTATTCCTCCAACAGAGGCAAAAATACGTTAACGCATTTTACAGCACAGGCCTGCCAGTTTTGTGACTACGAATTTGTGGTTGAGCTCGAACAGGCGAATGTTTTGTGTAGGTCTTCAGAAGGCGACAGTGACAAAACGCTATCGTCGCCTATTGTGTGGCCGTTGTGGTCATATTGCGATTTTTTGGGTCGGTCAGCTTGTTATTTCTAGCATTTGGTCAGTTTGTTGTTTCTATCATTGTTTCACCGTTTCGTAATTGAACGAGCCGTGCAAACCCAAAGACAGACGAGCACCTGCAGACTCTAGAAAGTGATCTGCTTCTAGCGGCGATCGTATAGTGTTCGCACGTGTCTTGCAAAAAGCACAACGTGCGACTTGACGTGCAGTATTGTTATATGTTGTTTGCAATTTAGTAGAAATTGGATTATCACACACCTGGTACATCGTCAAACTATATAGTAGCCTTTTTAATTTCATCGTTTTGCAGAAAATCATTTTTACTTATATTGAGTATGCATATAACACTGATACTTACATTATATACTGTTATCAGCTGCTCTTGGCTAGCCACTCGCGTAAATCTCTTTGTAAAGGCCAGGCAAGCAGAGGCACGATACTTCGTTCATGCTCGAGAACGCAGTCGACAGGTGCACTCTGTGTAGTCCTCGTAGAAGTTCGTATTCGAACAGATCAGGTGATGATATCCATGAACAATGTTTCTGATACAAACGTGGTGATTGTCGTGACACGACCAGACTAGAAGTAAGAGGCACTAAAATATCCAGGTCTCCAAACTTTCGTCGGTTTTGTTCAACGTTATTGTAGTGTCCACCACCCCCATGGCCGGGCGGCGATCGTTACGACTTCGCCATTCTCGCGCTCAAACAACACACGTCCTCTGCCTGGCTCGACTACTAACTCATTTATTCTCATGCCTCCTTATATACTCACAGATTGCCCGCGCATTTAGTGACTTCCCGAGTCTTCGCTAGTAGGGTGGCGGCATCTTCTAATTGGCGCCATGTATTTAGCTTGCTTCGAGATTGCCGCTAACCGACGCTGTCTATGCCCGCGCTGCTTAACGGACACTGCTATCCTACAGTTATATTCCCATTTCGAGACAAAGCTTTCGAATGGTATTGTACGCGGCGTTTTTCAACCTCAATCAAAATATCCTAATAATTGAAGCACAGCCTGTCATTAGGTACACAAGGCGACTCCTCACCCGTATTGACAAGCAAAGTACTCGCCTCATGTACACTGTAAAACACCTTTCAAGCAAACCAAAGTTTACCCGGGTGAGCTGTCCCCATACTCTGTTAAGACCGTATAGCCTTGGGATGATTTTAAGGTAGAACAGCGCCCTTGGCTTCGGGACGAATACTCGACGGGCGTCGCCTACCTCTCCATAAAGAGAGACTAAAGCTTTGCGCACTCTCTCGACGATGTGCGCAGTAAATGCCGTCTAGTATAATAGGGCCGAAGTCCCAAATACCAAAACGAATTGACGAATTGCAAGGATTAGCCGTCTTAACGTAAAACATTCATTTTCAGCCTACTTAAAACAAGGAGCACCTTTGCCAGAAAATTGAAAGAGAGAAGACAACGGCTGCGTGTCGGAATGACTTCACCAGATGCGCGAGATCGTGGCTATTGTCGACGTACCACACACATCCGTTCAAAGACATCTTAATGCTGAGGAGTGTATGCCAAGTTGGATGTATAGGTGTCGCACTCGCTCAGCAATCGCCAACTGGAGAACCGTGTGCTAGTAGCAACCGGAAGCTGGGACGCCACCTCACCTGGGATGTAAACATAGGCTTGCCCGAACGTTGGGCTAAAATGAACAAAATGGGCGATACAACATTCAATAAAAGCTTTCCGTTGTAACTACACGTGTCTTCAAAAATAGATGAAAAATCCGAGCGGACTTATGGATCAACCATATCCAAGCAATGACGCAGATGCCTTCTGTCACGGCATCTGCATGCTACTCGCAGCTGAAAATTATTGCTTTGGAATTGCAAGGGTTTATCAGAGGCTTTGCAGCTAGCACCGGAACGTTTGCTTAAAAATGTAGATATTGTAGTTTTGACGAAAACTTCCATGCGAGAGTATAAAACTGTATTTGATGAGATGCAATATTTTTATCTGCTAGCGAGTCTTTTAGACGGACGGCAAGGCAGATCAGTATGTGGACTCTTCATCTATTTACGAGTAGGGTCATCCCGAATCCACTGTGTGTGTTGAGGTGAGTGTTGGATGACACTCACCTCAGATAGTTTCAACTTTGAATTGCTCTACGTGCCACATCATTATGGTGATGTTAGTATTACCGATGAGCTCCGTGCGGCTCTAGCGGGGCTAAACTTCTTGCTACCCACACTCGTCGGCTGTGACTTCAACTGTCCGATTGATAGTGACGCCACCGACAGGAAGTGCAAAGAGTTTCTTGAGCTTCTGAAACACAGTGGCCTGCAAATAAACGTGATAAATTCACGTACGTTTGCCGGAGAAACTCTATGCGAGGTTCTTGATATTCCAACACGGAAGCATCTGTTGGTGCTGGCATTGCTGTGTCTGCCTGGTTAAGGGGGCGCTCCGCGTCGGCAGCCGGTATCGAATCAACATAGCTGAGATTCACTTCTGACGTTGAACCAAGCAATTACGCTTTGCAGGCTATCATCAAAGCGGCTGTAGTTTGGAATGATGTTTACCCAGTTATTGGACAACCGCTTACTCTGGAGCTGCACCCCATGAATTTGCCGCTTGCCGTGGAGAAGGTTGCGCAGATCTTGCGCAGGCTACCTAAGTATAGCAGTGATGATGCCGATCTCTTAGAAACATTGGGTTAAGTCGTACGATGTTTTAACAGGATAGTTGTGTGATGCATTTAACCAGGTACATCATACACGTACATACCCCAGGGGTGGCACGAAGCCAGGTTTACTCTGCTATTTACGGACGAAAACGACAACAGCGTAGACGACCTAAATCTACCGGGGTATAGCATCGGAGCACACTTTGAAGATTTTGTTTTCTAAGCTGGTTATCTCGAGGGTGTTCTATATGTCAAAAGCTTGACAAAGCCCCCGTCAGTTACTAGTCGATTCATTTTGACACGCTGGAGTGGGTGATTCTCTTCTACGAGTGCCTTCGAACGAGGTACGAAAGAGGTTTTCAGAGGCGAGGGCACCTTGTTCCTGAATAAAAACATGTGCACCTTTCAAGGGGACCCTCTTAATTGCCTAGCTTTCTTCGTTGTGACCAACGTCTGGAGGATACCAACTCGTTCTTTAATTTGGGTCTGAGACTAGACTATATAAAAACGACCTTTACCCAGGATATCGGCGACATGTGTTAAACGTCTATTGCGTCTTGAGAGACCTTCAAAAACTTTCTCTGAGTGCAGCAGTGCGTCTTTTTAAGCTTAAGATTAAACCAATGTTTTGCTACGGCCTCGGCAGGGCGTGGGACCATTTTTTAGCGGCAAACTGTACGCAGTTAGAAAAGTGCTTTACAACATACTCGAATCTGAAGCGTGTCCTTTCCGTCCTGCGAGTAAACTTTTTTTTGTACCTGCTAGTGAGCTGCAAGCTGGCAGTAGAAACAATCAGAGTCAGACTTAGGTCACCTACTACCAGACCATTTTGGCAATGTTTGTTGTAGTTGCAGGGATAAGTTGCGATGTCTAGGCAGAGATGGCATAGAATGGCATGCACCAGTCGGTACGTGTACATCAGGTACAATATGCATGGCTACCATCACTTGGTGTGCTCGGCCCAAAAATTTCACTAGGTTGGCGATAAATTTCATTGCCGGTTCTGCTCGCAGAAGTGCGCTAAATATCACAAAGCGAGCTGCCAGACGCATCGGCGGTATCTGCGTTATTTCGCCCGGTGGAACGATCTCTGAAGTACTCAAGTTGCATATAATAACAATAATATGATTAAGATGTAAGCCATCTTTATATGCAGACTTATTGCTAAACAAACAATAATCATAGACCTTTTTTGATTTCATTTAAATTTGCCGCCCGTAACTGATATGTTCCGCTGTCTATTTCAACAGAAATCATCTGGCAAACACAACGAATGAGATCACTTTATGATGCCTTCGAAGTGTCAACGGTTTTTTGCGCTCACATAGATATCCGTCTCGTAAACATAGCAAATTTTCAGATGCGCGACAGGCATTTAAAAAATACATGAAAAATGCCATCTACGTTCTGTCCAACTTTATTTATATATATATATATATATATATATATACACGTGTGTGTATATGTACGTCTTTCAGTTCATACTACCAATTTCCAAGCAAACCCTCTTGTTTACTAACTTACAGGTATGATAATTTCCTTGCCCAATAACTTTAAGGAAAGTATTCTAGTGGTTCAGCGTTTTTATGTTGGCCCAAGTACCTTAATATTAATCGCTAACGCTCTTCATCCCTCTACCTGGGCAAGACAATGAATTGGTTTGTTGCTGGTCTTTGATGTATAGGGTCGCTAATTCCGAAGGCTTTGAGGCCACAGTGAGATAATCTACCAGCTTTTCGGGAAGTTTTAAGCAATTGTGGCTTGCATGGGCACTTCGACAATGTGTAGCGGCGGCAGGGCGCGGCCGCCGTGACCATATATTTCAGAGGCGCGTTCAGCAACATGCACCACTGATTTCACCAATTCCACTTTCGCTCACACTCGGCTGCGTGCAGACTAATTCGTGCAGTAGGCAACTTTCTTTGCAACTTTATGTGTATAATGCCGCGAGCTTAACTAAAACCGCAACAGGAGCAGCTGAATCAAGTCCACTTGATAATGCAGTAATCACTCCCGATCGACCGTTTTGCAGCACACCGAGAAGGATACCGTCGCACTCTTCTCCCCCCCCCCCCCGCTCTCGGAGCAAGCTCGCGTGAGTGAAACCAGTTGGCATAATGCCAACCTCTCTCTGTTCGCTACGGATGTTTCTGCTTTGACTCTACGTGCCAGTGTACATCCCACGACTCTGACTACCTAAACTATGTTCTTGGTCTTAATAATATAGCGGGTAAAGATAACTAGAGCAGTCAGGAGTCACGAGGTGGGGGCCTAACATCCCCACAAATAATAGAGCATTTTTGTTTGCATGAAGCTGTGCACGTAGCTAGCAGTGTATGAATCTAAGTATAAGTGTGTTCAGAGTTCAATAGGTTCAAATGAAAAGGTACGAAGCGTCGTAACAACTAAACGAATTAAAAAATGAATATGCTGCTTTAGGATAACGTTGCGTAACGACATTTAGTGACAGCAAGATTGTCAGGAGTGATTGCGCGGGCAAGTGACGGAGCAGAGAAGCACGTACTTGTTTGTCTCGTCTAATTGTCAGAGATAACGCATACAATGGAAGCATGCGTCGTCACCTCCCTTTTAAAAATACAAAGCTGTGTCTCTAGCAGACAAGGTGATGCTTACCGTAGTTCTCGGCGTCCAAGGAGGCCCGATACTCATCGAATTCCTCGAGCACGGAAAAAGTGAAACATTAAAAGTGACGTGTTCTGTGAGACACTCAGTAGCCTACGCAACTCATCAAGAGCAAACGGTCTAGCCTGCTGAACGAAGGAGTGATTCTGCTGTAGTATAATACGTGTCCACATGTCTCCAAAGTTACACAATTGGTAATAATGTACTCGGTCGGACATGTCTCCCTGCGACAATCATCAGTTTAGGAAAACATCTCAGAGGCAGTCGAATATACTGACGAAATAAAGAACACAGTGGACGATTGGCTCTTGTTTTCTTCTTCCGGGAGCAGGAAATTTTTCGACTCGTGAATTAGTGGGATAACTGTGCTCAGGCCCCTGACGATTACTCTTCAATAAAGACTTGAATAAAGCAGCAGTGTCGTTTCATTTTTTTTCGTTTTGAACCCACCTTATATTATAACCCACCTTTATATTTCTTAGACTGCTATGGTGTTAATGAGATGTAAGTTCACGCGGTGCTGTTGCTTTCTGATCAGTGCAATTACTCCTTATGTGGTCGAACGGAAGCTCGAAAATGTTCACTCAAATGTAGCCCGTCTTAAGCGACTAATTTTTTTGTATCTAGGCCCTGGCTCGCCCACTGCATAATATCATAGAATCAGCTGTTTATGGCTTCTGTGCTGACGTGTTTTGTTGCGCCCCGCCAAACTGCGGTTCTGTTGGTGGTTGTGTAGCGTTCACAAAGTGAAATTGTACCGTAACGAACAGAGTGCAGCTCCTAAAGCTTCCTGGATATATTCCTCAGTCTCTTACTACTCTGGAAAAGACACGCGGGTGAGAAAAGTGCGAGTATCGCAAGATAATCCGCCTGGTATAAGCGTGGATGCGAAAACTGAGGTTGGAGATAAACCTTAAATCAAAGATGAGCAGTCTGATGACGCAGTACTCATCACGGTGGTTTGCGGTAGAAGGTCGCAGGCGCCGATGGAGGTTGTCGTGGTTAGACAGGAAGCAGTATAATTTTTTTTTACTGCCGATGAAGACGAGCTGCGGAATAATTTCAATAACGTCTGTGACTGTATTGCCAGCCATGCCAAGGGGAGGACTGAAGAGCCCAGCTTTACAATTACCGGGGAGCTTTTTAATTTGGTAAAAGCTGAAGAGGATAGAGGCACACTGCTTTCGCTGCAAGAGTTAGCTTGTACTAAAGTACCTACCAGGATAAGTAGAGCGCACTCTTCTGTAAAGGGTTAAGGCATCTGATGAACAGCCTTCCATCTTAGGAGCACTCATACTAGCTGCACTCAAGTTCTCGGAAGTGTCCGAGGTGACTTGGTGCAAAGGTCGGCGAGAGCAAGTCACTCCTGAACAAACTGGCGTCTCGGAGCAAATGGGTTGTATCTAAAGCTGAGGACTCGGCATTTACAAGGACAGTCCACATTAGATGTATTTGCTACAAATGATGCTTTGCGTAACGTAAACTATGATAGAATACAAAGAGATACCCTAGCGTTTGGGTTAAAGGTGGCATTTACCTGTTGTGATGGATATTTTACTTGACCAGCAAACTTTTCACGGCAAGCGGCCTTCTCTAAGTCGCACCCCTGACATCACGCGACTGAAAACCGTTTCTTGAAGAGTTCTTCCTGTTCCAGCTTTGATTGACGTGGAGTCATATGCTTGCAGGCTCCGTAGCAGCGGCGTTAGCGATAGAACATGACCAAAACGACTAAGCCGCGATTTTAAGAAAGTGGTGCAGAACGCTTTAAAAGAGCATGAAGAGCGAAGCGAGTACAAGCTACTGGTCGAGACACATCAATCACCACCTAAATGGCTGTGTGCCGATATACGCGCTGATTTAGGTCCAATCCAGCGTGAGAAGTTAGACGAGTACCTCCGTAAAATATTAGCCGCTGCGTTAACCATTTCGAGCTGTGCTCCTGTAGTATTGTCAGCATATAGCGAGCCAGGCGACTCGGAAGTGACTGACGCAATGGTAAACTTGCCGCTGGCTAAGGCCCCCGGACCCGATGGTGAATGAACATCGTTAGCAGGCCACTGTGCTTGTGTCGTGTTCCGCTGCTCTCTTTAATGAAATGCTCAGAACGTAAAGTTACCCCGTGGAATAGAGGACCATTTTAACTCGTCGCCTGGAAGTATTTTTAGAGGTTACCAGGGCGCGCCCTGAGTAACAACACAGATTTAGAAGACGTAGATGGACAATGACTGACGTGCGCCATACTTATTAACTTTGTGCATCGTACACTTCGGATCAGGGAAATTATCTATTCGCTGTGTTCGTGGACGTTAAGGCGGCCTTCGATACTGCCGCGCAACCGATCATTCTCGACAAATGTGCACACTGTAGAGCTTCACTGAGCATGCTCGAACTTCTAAAAAGCACCTTGCAGGAGAACTGGTAATAATAGACAATGGGCTGCTGAGCACGCACCGATCACTCAGACCACCGGTGTTGCTCAAGGTAATAATCTACGTCTTCTGTTGTTCTAAATACTGGTAAGCGATCTTTACCCGGGAATACATAATCGGCATCTTCAAGTGGAAGCGCTTATGTATACCGATGATTAAGTATTGTTCTCCCAAAGTCGCTTTCACTCGCAGCAGTCGCTTGTAACTCAACAGCGCTATGTTGACCGCAACAAATTGGAGATTAATGCGAGCAAGACTGAAGCGATGAAATTTCGACGAGAAGGAAAACTGACCAAAAGTGATGAGTTCCGACTGGGTTCAGGAACAATCGAAATCGTTCTCTACTTTCCCTTTCTGGGGGTCGTGTGTCCATCACGTGGCACAAGTTCCTCCAGGCATGTTGAAGATAGACTCTAGAATTGTGAATTCTATGACGTATACGTGTAAACCAGTCCTTAGTTAATAAAACTACTACTTTTTACACTTTTTAGGCTGAGCCTCAGCCAAGAGAAGAGAGCAAGTCCACGGGACTGCTTTTTCGCATTGCTTCATAGACGGATCCCATTAATAGAAATCTGCAAAGTGGTAGGGTTCGAACTCGCGCACCTATGTGCGTCCTCCGGTCACGAGGCGCAGGCGAGTGCACCACGCTATCGGGCTCAACAATAAAATTACTACTACTACTAATACTACTACTACTACTTTGCATCCTGACTGAAATAGTCATAAGCGTCAAAGAAAGCCGGCCTCTGTTCTGCTACGACAATTGGCGCCTCCCTAAAATCTGCCTTGCGCTCGTCATCGACAGACGAAGAGAAGCTTAAACTACTAGTATTTTTGTTGTTGCAAACCTGTTACAGTAACCTGCGCCTCATTTATGACGACGCCAATAATAGTCCCCTCATCCTACGATCTACAGCAAAAGAGAGAAATACTTACACTCCCGCCCTTTAACCGCGATTTAATACGCGCGGACCCGAACGGGAGTGCCCACCAGCCCGAATTGACAGGCCAGCAGATCCCCCACCCTCCCCCCTATCGAGGTTTGGAATGGGGGTACCACACTACTCCACCGTACCGATTAGACGCATTCACCTCGCGATTCCGCGTTACACCCCGGAATATACCTTCTCCCCGAAGGGCATTGGACCACTCCAGAGCAGGGGTTCCCCGTAAAATACGGGGCCAGAAGGCCCTCTCGACCGGTGGTCTGCGTTCGTGTGGCCACTTCTCGCTCATTTTGCCTATTAAGCCAAGGCAGCAGGCGTCCCGGACGGTACCACCGAGTGTCACTCGGGGCGTTAACCGTCCAGCCCGGGGGACTTCTATGCAGCACGAGTCCCCCGTATTGGCAGTAGCCTTAACAGCCCTCGAATGGGCCACGACAGGATGACAATATAAATTCGTTGACACCCAAATCTATCGTATGCCTTGCCCCCCGGTTAGTTCTTAAAACACGGGAGTGTCGGTTTCGGGAGTTTGTACCGTCTGACTAACTTACAAGTGGGCCAGTGAAGGTCCCCGCAGCGCGTGGCAGTCACGCACCAGCGGACCAAGGCCGGTAAGAGAGTCATAGTTACTCCCGGACTGCTTTTCGCATTGCTTCATAGACGGATCCCATTAATAGAAATCTGCAAAGTGGTAGGGTTCGAACTCGCGCACCTATGTGCGTCCTCCGGTCACATCCTGACTGAAATAGTCATAGCGTCAAAGAAAGCCGGCCTCTGTTCTGCTACGACAATTGGCGCCTCCCTAAAATCTGCCTGCGCTCGTCATCGACAGAGGAAGAGAAGCTTAAACTACCTAGCATTTTTGTTGTTGCAAACCCTGTTACAGTAACCTGCGCCTCATTTATGACGACGCCAATAATAGTCCCCTCATCCTACGATCTACATATATACATTTATTAAAAATATACGATCTATCGCCTGTCGAATGTGATGAGTATGATATTTACGTGCTCTTGTTCCTAAAACCTACATGCAGTCACACATCTCATGAAACCCCCCTATGTTTAAAAAAAAGCTAGAATTTTTTGGCAGAGCCTTTAAAGCAAATTTTTTAGTGGTTACACAATGACGCCCCAGGTTCAGACCCCTTCATCGAGAGCTATTGCTAATGTTCGATTGCCTGCACCACGTTTAAAAAAATACACATATTCGATTGTCCGCAAATAATATGTTTGACGTATTTCAACACGAATGTGTGCCTCGATGCTCTACGTTCACACAACTGTTAGAAAACACAAAAGACCGGGCGTTTCACATAAATGCTAACACGGACTTCTATTGTATACACTTCGACCAGAAAAATGACTCTAATGGGGGCAATAATACATTTGTTGTTGTCTAGATAAAGATGCTTCAGGTCCATCTACAGACTCGTAACTGGCTTGCCATGTTTGCACAATCGGTCGTTCCAAGTGAAATACGGGGAAGCTCTTAGTAAGCTACGACTGGAAGCACCGTCCCGGAGTCCCACAAAGGAGCTGCGTCTCCCTGACAATGCAATAGGGCTTTTCGTTTCGAAATTTTTCGTGCTAAAACATGGCTCTTCCGATCTGGACTGTCAGCTCAGCGGGTCAAAACTGTATACCGCAATACTGTCCGTTGCGCGGAACCTAGGTGCGTTAATGTCGACGGATTGTTCGTTCTCTGCATATTTTAGAGATCTAGTCAAATCTACTTACGTATGTGTAAACGTTCTATGCCACGGTTTCATCATTAAGGATCCAAAGATCTTTATAAATCAAATCGTCTGCATAAATTAGTTGTGTTATTTTTACTTTTAAATTTCTTACCCTATGACGTCCGTAATTATTCAAACACGTAAATACAGGTTATAAGCTCAAACTTTATTGCCCACTTTTTTGATGTGCGAATGAATAATCGTAGGAGCCCAAGAGTCAAATAAGTACACCTAAATAAGCCGCCAAAATATAAATCAATAATATTGTGTCAAATTGCTTGGCCTGTAGCCAGATAATTGTTCAACAAGGCTGCTTCGTAGATCTCACTGCATCCTAGCTATCGATTTAAAAAATGAGCTGTTGCTAGAAAATGATTTGCTAGATAGAGAAACTAAACATACAAATGAATGACGCGATGTACACGAATACATTAGAATACAAATTCTGCTTTGTCTAAATATTATCCTGCTTTGGCTAGCACAAGAAGAATAATTGTAATAAGTAAAGCTTCTAAAAATCGAGATCGTGCGATGTCTTGTTTTTGGAAGGCGCCGAGACTCGGGCGATATGTGTAAATTCACGATGGTCGGGGCGGCCAAGTAATGGGCAGTGTAAATGGAAGAAGTACAGATGGAGATGCACTCAGTGTTAGAAATGAAACTTTGTTTACACTATATATATATATATATAGTGCACACTGATGGCCATGGGCGTCAGGATCGCTTCTCTTTAACCTGGCACAGTGGACAACAACTGCCATAGTGGCCATTGTGTACTCCTCAAAAGGACAAATAGGGAAATATACTACACATTCCAAAGAAGAGCCTTATCAGAACTTTTAGTGGACGGTTTTTAAAGTTTTTGCTGGCGAATATACTGTAAACTTGATGGAGCGCCAGCATGCATACAACGACGTTGCGGTAGGAGATCATTTAGAGGTTTGACAGATTGGTTGAGGCGGGTCCATTGCTTGGCATTCCGCTGTTGCACGACATATGAAGTTTTTAGGGGACAGACTATAATCCATTATAGATGGAAATTTATTATTGGCATACATCTCACCAATAACGATTTGTTTTTTTTTGGCATACAAAGAGTACATGATGTCAAACATGGCCAGAAGCAGATGCCTAGACCGCAAGTGCGAGATCGTCATCGCTTATTATAACCTTTAAAAATAAACATAATAAAATGATCTACTATGAATCGTAAGTTATTCGCGTGTACTTAATATAATTAGATATAGTCTAATACAGCGTTTGAGTTATCTTTCGCAATAAGAGCCATAAGGAACTCAAACATACCTGTAAACTTAGATTTCATATTCACAAACGATGCGAGAGTAAAGAATTATTCATTGCCAAGCAGGTGTGGTGATGACTAAACTTATCATTAATAACATTACTACTTGTACTATAGACGTTAGTTCATTATTTCCAATATGAGTATACCATTTGTCAGCATAAATTACAACAGTAACAGCAGAATTCAAAACCTCCATTGCGATAATATCTATAGTACTAGCTCTGTTTTAGTGGGACCGTCCTCTCCAGCCGGAGGTTGATTTAAATTCAATTAATCATCATTGAGCTTACAATTCTCAAAATTCCCAGCAAATGCTGCCTGTGTCCTTAGTATTTATATCTTCTAAGCCAAAATATTTTTTATACATTTAGTTTTATTGAAACCAAATGCAACTAGGCATTTTGAAAACTACCTTCATAATGCAGGATAACATATTTCGAGTGTGAGTAAGGGAGTTGTAAACCTTTTTACGAAACTTACCCTAGTACTTCCGCAAGTGTCGAGGGCCATCACTATTGAAGTTTAACTTAGCTGTTAATTTGCCTGCTTTGCGAAAGGTCTATTGGCGATGTGGTTTCGTGCGACATGAGAACATGAAATGGCAGCCCCATATGAATCACATTGCACATTGCAAAATGTCACGCTGGGTTACGCCACATGAGGGTGGTCTAAGTCTCCATTGAGAACTACTCACTTTTTCTTGCCAGTGCTTCGCTATTCGCACTTTTCATCAGAAAGCACGTAGATGGTATACTCCACGGGCAGAAATAATGCAGAATATGCTCTCTGGACTATCTTTATCCGAAAACCGAGGAAATCAGTCCGGGATATTTTCATCTCATTTCCGCTCGTGAACACTCTCCTGGTCGATCATCCAGACGCGCCGCCACATTTGTGCCTTTTGTTTTTGGACCAGATAGTAGCACTCATGATCGCTCGCGTGTCGTCTACCCCCTCAAGTCGGAGATCTATACCAAATCAGATTCAAAGCCTGACATCGAAACGCCTCTTTGCGCGTAAACTAAACAAATGGCATGCTGAGTCTATGTTACGCAGTACGCGAGGTAATGTGTCCTTGTGATGTGATCCTCGTCATACTATGATGCGCTCGTCTCGAGCCCTCTTCCTTTTGATTACCCGACACCACTGCTTTACAAATTATAGCAATTGTATTTCAGGAATTATCTCAATTCAATTTTTTTTTCAATTTCAAACGTGGTTTATTTACGGAACTACATTTCACAACGCTTAAGTTCTCAGCAAATAAAAAAAAAAACAACATGATTTAAACAACGAAGTAGAAAATCACTCTCGACCAAGTCCAAGGAGTGCTTTTCAAAAGCACTTTACGCAATCGCCGTGGTTATTGAGTATCACAAGAACATCAAAACAGCAGCGGGTGTGTTTGATTGAACACGAACAACATGTAAGGCTACACACTTGTAAATATACGCACAATCGAAGTACACTTCACTAGTACAGCATCTTCAGAATTCACAACTATGGGTATAAACATTATTATCTATAGTCTAATAGAATACTATATTTACTTGCAAGGTGAAGCAAATCGTAATACAGTACCGTGCATTTGTGCCTTGATTGTATCATTGGTATGCATCATGATTTAGGCTTTGTTGCTCACTTTGGTTGTACAAACTGTATGTTTTGTTCTGTTAACTGTTTCATGCTTGTTGTTGCTCAGATGTTATGTAATCGAGGTCGAGAGCGAGAGAGAGAGAGAGAGAGAGAGAGAGAAGAAGTAAAAGAAGGCGGTAGAACTTAAGCTTCAGGCAAGCGGTCAAGTCCTTCGCAGGGCTAAGTGTCCTTTACCTATCGGAGTGGTGGCATTGGCAAAGACTTATTTATCCTGTGTTTTTCGTCGTTTCTTCCGTCGCACAGGCCAAACTACTGTGGTAGCAGCACTGTAGTGGTCGACAACTTTTAAAACGGATTGTACGGTGGACGTTTTTGTTAACCCTAAAGGAAAACGACGACGACGACGACGACGACGCCCACGGAAGGAAGAATGAAGGGATGAAATGAGGCAGCCTAGAAACAAATGGAAAGGGATTTAGCCGCTATAGCGATAGACGTGGTGCGTTGGCCCGAAGGCGTCCTCAGTGGAGGTCTTCATGACCCGAAAGAAGGCAGCAAAAACAGCGAGTCCTCTTGGGTGGAGGCGGAGCAGGGGGGCGGAGGGGGTGCGCCAGGCGACGGACACGGTAATCGTATCACCCACCAACAACGGCGACTGCGCTACGGTCTTCAATCTTCAATCGAAGTGCCGCCAAGATGCTGTGTGCTTTGACAGGCTGTACAGCAAACTGCAAGAAACAAGCAGACAAATTGTTGCTTTTCAGGTTGACAGTCTATATTTTCTAACTATCACTGATTTTCTGTAGTTAGTAGGATTGCACCGACGGTATGACATGAAATAGTTATCACGTCAATATTCTTCTGTAAGAAGCGCTGCGTTAAAATAAGAAGAAAAACGAATTAATTTTCTAATGTAACTAGCGGCAACAAATTGGGGCTGTTGCAGTGCAGTATATAAATTTATATATCAGATTTCGGTCTTCTAGAATTTCGGCAAAACTCGACGAAAAAATGTTTTTTTTTTTTTAAATGTAATGAGGGGCGGAAATGTGTTCTTTTAAAGTGAAAGTAAAATTACCAAGCGTGGTTGTATCAAGCTTTTATCCATATATCCACTAAATCTGCCACAACAAGAGGCCCAGTCATCCTATCGACAAACCAATCATACCTGCATGTTTGGACGAAAATGTTGCATCTGCTGAATTAGCATTGCTGAAAATAAATAAAATGTTGTATTGAAGATTTTTCTCAAGAAACGAAACTCTGCAATGCGTATATTTTGGCTCTTGAGCTCAAATACTTATTTTTTGTAACATTATGCTCATATTAGGTACTACATCCCGACGAATACACATCTAATAATCATCACGATCATCATAATGCTACGAGCTGTGGTTGAGAAGTAACGCAGGTTTTGTGACATACACACCAAACTGAATGCATGCACATACGCCAGCATTTCGACTTGCTTTATCAAATGATCAAATTATGATTTTATCACATCTACTTGCCGACGAGATCAGCACTGATGCTAAACAGGTGCTGCTCTGTTGAGTGTGAGAAGAACCGCCCGTGGTGTGTGACTCAGAGATTCGCAATACTATAGCCACCTAGAGTACAGTACGCATCTTACACTATCTAAGAGACCGGATCGACTTGAGTATCTGATAAGTGTTCTATTACAAAGTGCTAGTTTTACAACATCTGTCGTGATGGATCAGTTCCTAGATGCCGTGAAAACTGACATGCATTTCATGTACGGCAAAGTAGATGGTAGCGCGAGGAACGCTCTCGCGGTACGGTGAACGCGAGTCATGGGAAGGTATGCGCCAAATAGGCGCATACCTTCCCATGACACGTTTACGAGATTACACCGTATCAGCTATATGAAACTGGATCAGTTCACGGTCGTCTCTACCACGCCGGATGACCGCGGACGCGGTGAGAACGCCAGATATGGAAGAGCTTGTCTGGTTGAAGAACTAGCTCAGCGTTCTTCGGCATGCATTGGGACAGTGGCCGCAAGTGTCGGTGCGAGAAGAGCTGCATCCGTATCGGCTTCAGAGAGTTCAAGCTTTGGGGCCCATGGATTACCAGCCATATACTGTCGCTGGTTTTTGCGGCAAGAAAAAATCAATGTGGATTTTACGTCAATTGTGCTCTTAACGGACGGGGCTTTGCTCACACGAGAGGGTGTGTTTAATGCAAATAATTTTAATTAGTGGGCCAGGGAAACCCGCACCTGACTCGCCCGCATGCCCATTTAGTTAAAAAAAAAAACACACACATTATTGACCTTCCGGGAGATTAAGTAGAGAAGCGTACCGCACATTTTTGAGTGAAACATTGCTAGGACAGTTGGCACGGGTTCCACAAGATATTCGTTAGAGTATGTGGTTCCAGAACGACGGAGGGCCACCATACAGCACTACTGCGGTAAGAGCCTACCTAAGCGCGATCTTCCTGAATCGGTGAATTAGCCAGGACAGGCCTATCTCTTGGCCAACACGATTCCTCGACCGTTCAAGCTTTGACTTTTTCTTTTAGGGCCACAAAATCTGTGTGGCACTTCTTAACTACAGCTCGTAGCATCATAGATCAAAATGATCGTTAATAGGTGTGCATTCGTCCAGACGTGGTACATAATACGAGCATAATGTGAAAGAAGTGAGTAAATGTATGTGGAAGTCAAAATATAAGAATTGCAGAGTTTCATATGAGAATTATCTATTGTACAATCTTTTTCTCTATTAAGCTAATGTAGAATGCAATTCAGCACATGCGATTTTTTTCTCCAAAAACGCAAGTATGGTTGTGTTTGTTAATAATATGAGTGGGGCTCTTGCAGTCGCGAATTTAGTGGATATATGTCAGGATAAAAACTTGATGCAACCACGTTTTGGTCATTTCGCTTTTACTTCAAAAGAAAAAAAATTTGCCCCTTGTTTCAGTGCAAAAATATTTTCTCGTCGCGTGGTACTAAACTCCAAAGTTTCTCCGTCAAGCCCGGTGGCATGGTGCATTCGCCTGCGCCTCGCGACCGGGGGAGACACATAGGTGCGCGGGTTAGAGAGAGTTATAAAGTAATGCGAAAAGCAGTTCCGTGGACGTTAAATCCTGGCTGAGGGTCGGTCCGAAGAGTTTTTAGACCCCAAAATTTGTTATACGAATGCTTGGAGACCCTGTGTATTTAAAATAATTGTTTAAAAATAAGAATAATCTGTAGCACCGACTTAAGAGATATGACTCTACCTCAGGAGCTGTACAAGTCCGATTTGGAAACCTTGTTTTTTGAATTATAAACCAGAAGATGCCATAGGAAGACACATGCAGATGACGTAATTCAATACTTCTTGTTATCTTGCGACATCTAATTAGCGGTTAGTTAAATACATATATCGACCCATATGCATAAGAGGTTGTTTCAGTGGATATAACAGAACAGAAAAGTTACCATAAAAAGTTATATAAAGAAATCATATATAAATAAACGCTTTCTAAAATATGAAAAGACACAGCACAGAATAGCAAACTATATTAACAGCGAAAATGATGGAGCAATAAAGTACGAACAAAAAAATGAGTATAAGAATCGATACGGTATGATACTACGAGTATGACGTCTACCGGCACCTCTACCGCCAAACTCAGGTTTCTGCCGTGAAAGTCAGTACGGGCATGTCCGGGCCCAGGTACGTTTTGCTTTACACTGCCTGGGTCGGGCCGTAGTACCTAGAAGTGTCTATCCCACTGTGCGCATCTCTCATTTACCCGTGCACCGCTTTCATGGCAGTGTTGATCATGAGTTATTAACACCCAGGTTGGGTGAATCATAAACTTCACCACATCAGGTACAACTAGTGCTTCTTTCATATAACTAGATTTTCTCTTACCTTGCCAGTTCAGCTATTAACTAAACTGCTGAACAAGCTGCGGCGTTGTCTCTGTCGCACCGACCTAAGCACCTCGCGCACCTACAATACTTCTGAAGATCGTGGAATTCTTCTATGCTGCTTAACATTTAATGAAACTTGTGGCCTGCAAACGCCGTAGTCACACTTACAACCGACTGCTCGCCAGATCGTTCTTCTCATCGCTACCGTAGTGTATTTTTATATCGATTACCTTAAACTTCTCCGGTCACTTCATTGTGTAGGGCTCAAACGTTCTTATCCTAGGTAAACCTCACCGTAGCCGTATTGGAGTCCCTCCTCTAAGATAAGAACTAATCTACAAGAATTGACCAACTCAAGAACCCGTCTTGTGAAGAAAAATGTAACTCTGTCTAAGAAATGTAATTCTGCCTCTTCTAGTTTCCTGTCATATAAGTGATATACCAAAATGTTCCTATTGGTCCCACTTTAACGTTGACAACATTATCAGATTCTTAGTTGGTGCTGTCGCTCGAATTGCGTTTCCCACTCAGCTTCTCTCGAATTATTTTTCTCTCTCTTTCGATAAGCCTGCTGCTACTTTATAGTAACCCCCAGGTAAGTAAATTTATTCACTTATCCCTAAGAGTAGACTCCAAAAGTTATCAAAATCGAGGCCAAACTCCTTTTATGGCTAACTTCTCTATAATTCTGCTTCTTATGGCTAGAAGTCGTCTTAAGATCTATAAATACCTCCTATAACAGTCTTATTGACTTTAGTAGAGCTTTAAAACCTGCTAACAATTGGCGCAGGACCGTATGGGTCGATTCTGACCCTATGCTCTAAACCCATGCTGTTCTTCTAGTACCGCATTTCTTATTTCGAGGAAGTACTCGAATCTATCTGATATGCTCCCCGAAAATATCATATACGGGCATTTTTTTGGTGTTTTTCCCCTCCAAGCTTCTGGCTCTGTTTGTATATCTTTCCCTTTAGATACTGCAATAAGGGTATTCTCCTTCCACATTTTAGGCAGCTACCCGGATTTTAGGCATTTGTGAAATGGAACTTTCCAACATGGTGCCAATGTCAATCTTTGCTTTAACTACCCTAACCATGTTCCGCTAAATAGAATGGAACTTGCTAACCAACGGAGCTTTTCGAGTGACTCACTAGTCAAACAAACTCTTTAAGTAGCGTTATAGATGCATGCATTTTCCACTAAAGTTATTCATTGCTACGTATATAAAAAGAAAAATGTTTGTATGTACATTTATACACTATTAAGCCCCGCCACTGGATCCCAAACGAGATCATTGAGCTCCCTCAGACAAAGCCTAGATCTCTACTTGCAAAGAGGCAATGCGCCCTCCGTCGCTGCGTAGCACCTTGCCTGCCGTGGCCTGCATACAATATCGACCAACTACGACAATGCACTTTTGCGATGAGCATCGGAAGACGCTACGCTGGATCTATAGCCAAGTCTTTTCTGAACAGTACGATGGAATTACCGCACATTATTAGGATACTGTGTACAACATTAACGTACCTTGTGGCGACGGCGAACTCACTAGTGCTACCTTAAGTGGAAAGCGCGGTCAACTCTCTTGCTGTTCCAGTCAGCATGACGACGGTCAACTCTAGTAGGTGTTGAAGTTGCGTTCGTAACAATGCCAGCAGTAAAAGCAGATGTCGTAGCGGTAGGTGGTTTTAGTCGTACTAGTTACCAGAGTAGCAACTCGGACAAAAAAAACTCGAAATGTTGTGGCGGAGCGACCGACTCGTACGGTCTCGGGATCTGGAACCGGGTAAGCAGTGTATCTGTTCGTTTGTGTCGTCGGCACGCGAACAAAAGCAGTTTGGTCGCGCCCAGGAACTGGCAACCGTGTCCAGATGGTCCACACGAAGTGTACCCTATCCACCACCTCCCGCTCAGCCGCCCGTCGTGGGCATCGTCTACAATCCATCCACGCGTTTGCCTCCTCCCGGACCATAAAACTGGGCTGGCGGACCGAGGACTAGCTCATGAAACGTAACCGAACGAGGAACAGAAGGGCAGAAGCAGGGTCCTGTGCGCTCGAACGCCTGCCGGCCGGTCGATGAAACGGCTACGCTTGCTTCTTTTTCCCGAACGGTCTGGCTGGATGACTACCGATGGTGACGATGCTGTTCCTACTGCTAGCTGCTGTTACAACTCCTGCTGCCACAACCTTGGCTGCTGCTGCTATTGACTCACTCACATGTGTATGAACGGTCAGCAACGACCACAAGGGCAATTGAATAATTTATTGCGGAAGAATACCGCTAGGAAGAGCGAAACGAATAACCAAATTGTGTGGGTGTGAACTTTTGTGCTTCTTTTCGTACTCAGGTAAGATTGCCTGCGTCATGTTGTGTTCCTCCTATTCTTTTCTTGTTTGCAGGTCCTCGTTTACCTCGCGCCGAAACAGCGTGTCTCTCGGAACTTTCTCTCCTATGCAAAAAATAAGGGTGGCGAGGTAGGTGCCGAGACAACTGTAGTATGCTACGGCAGTGTTTCGCCGGCAAGGTTCGCTTCATTAAGGTAGGCTTCGGTTTGACAAAGTCAAATGTTTTTATTTTATTTTTGTATCTTTACCTATACACTACAGGTGGTATTAGGTCCATACAATATATAGGCACAGTACTGCGACGAATTTCTTGTTACGTTTTCCTTCTTGTTTTTGGTAAAAAGCGGGTAACACTTGTTTCGAATTCCAACTTTCGGATTTTTCGCTCTAAGGAGCTGCACCGCCAAACTCGCTTGCCTGGTTTCCCTCTGAAATTGAGTGTGTTCCAGAGTTCCTCAACATGAGACTCTTATATATATATATATATATATATATTAACGTTGTGCGTTTTACTCTGCCTACTACGCTTAGCACCGCTTGCACTAAGGGAGAATGTAGTGATCCTCAACTGATGGGAAGCCTGACTGATCTAGACAAATGCCTAGATAGACGTCGACTTTTAGATAGAGATGTCGAAGGGTGGGCAGCGTTTATATAAAGTTTGGAATTGTGTGCGTGTAGTGTTAGCTGCCGTGCTTTGGTTACTTATCTTTTCTTCCTTCCCTTCAGCCGGTGGGCTCATGTTGCCTGTCGTCTGGAACCGGCACGACCTTCGCGCCTCGTAACTAGGGCCTATCGCTCCACAAAGGCTGTCAATCTCATCAAACTGTTGCACATTTTTGTGCCGTTCATATGCAAAAACACAGCCGGACCGAACACAAAAACGATTGAGGGCACTAAAAGGCACACACAGGTAAAAATAAAGGGTTCCTATACTGTGCATTGATAGCTCTTTCTACACTATCTTTCGTACTAATATCAGTACAGTTATTATCACCACTTTACATAACCTAAAATCGTTAGAGCTAAAACGTTCATGGCAAAATCTGTCTTCCTAAAAACGCGACCTCTACGTACACCCAATAAGCAGGAATTGATCAGAAATAAATTGAAATCGTTTTCATCTAGTGGAAACTTTGCACCTTATACTGTACCGCCTATAGCAATAAAATCGCTTTGGTACGTAGGCGCACTTCAGTCAACGACCACGAACTTGCTTTAAAATGTATTTAAGTTAAAAATTACTCGTATTTTCTTGGAACGTAAACCGTTAAGATACCAAAGCGACAGTAGCCCCAGTAAGAACAAAAAGGGTTTAGATGAAGAAAACAACCTAAATCCCAATTTGGTGTCTTTGGCAGGTATACAGTAGAAGGACATCTTCGTTGCAAACATTCTGTCATAAAAGTATAAAAGCAAATATAAAATCTAAACGTAGGAGTATTGCCTATAAGTTGCTGCTTTTGCTGGTCAGATAGAACGTTATATAGCACGGTTCGGTACGACAGCTAGGCATGGCGGGAGTGCCGGTTCATATCTAAATGTCGATCAAGCACATAACGAGCCAAATCGAGGACAGTCCAGAATCTCGTCGCGATAGCTGTGGCAGGCAAGTTAGCGAACGAGGGATCGGGCGGTCAACAATCATTGAGTCCCGCCCTCCGCAATCAGTACGCTTGGCGACTAACCCCACCTTTCTCCTGAGCGACCCCGTCCGTCTCCCGCACCTCCGCGCACGTCCCCGCCCCCTCTCAGCCGCCCCTTGAACTGACCTGAGTACCTGGCCTCGACAGGCTCGCTACGACTTGACGTCGCCGGCCTATTGAGGACTACTTTGCTTGAGTTGGTGTCCTGCGCTGCGCTGGGCTGACTGCGTTTGATGATGGGCAAATAGGAGGAATCCATAGCCTCTGGTTTGGTGGCCGCACTGCCGTCGTCGTCGCCGTTGCCGCCGCCGCCGCTGCTGCTGAGGTCGCCGCTTTAATAGGAACCGAATGAAGGTTAGTCGGGACCTATTCTAACAAGCGCTTCGATACAGAGCCGCTGAAGAGGCAGCAGGCAGCCAGGTCGGCCGATAGAGATGGTCAGATAGCTAGACGACTGAATCGATGGCTCGTTGGTTGGTGCCCGCCTATCAGACTGAGTAGTGGCTGTAGTATTAGTGGTAGTAGTAGAAGTAGTTGTTGTAGTATGTTAGTAGTGGGAGTAGCAGTAGTAGTAGTAGTAGTCGCAGCCATCGTAGTACTTCGACGCCACCAATCCTAATCAAGCCTGGTCACGCCACAACTAGCAGAAGGACTCTCGAGACGATGACGACAGTGATGGCGGTGGACAGTGCTGGTGGGCAACATATCTTGCCCACTTTCCCTTGCAGAACAAGAAGACGCACGTAGAGGAATAGAGAAAGAGGAAAAAGAAGAAGAGGAAGGAGTTAGAGGCATGAGAAGAAGAGATGCAGTAGGTAGGGTGAACGACAAAGAATGAGTAGGAGACGTATAAGAGAAGAGGCAGTAAAAGGGATAGAAACGAAAACCGAGTAGAAGGGAAAAAAAGTAGGATGGGTAGGACGAAAGAAGGAGTAGAAGGGGAAGGAGGAAAGAAAGAGCAAGAAAGAATGGAGGAAACATAGTGAGCGAAAAATAGGAAAAACCAGCTAGAGAAGGAGGAAATAAAGAGCAGGAAGGAATGGAAAAAAATAGTGAGGGAAAAATAAGAAAAAGCAGCTAGAGAAGGAGGAAAAGAAAACACAAGGAGTGTACGAGAATGGGGAGTAGAAGGAGAAAGATAAGCGGCGAAAGAAGGGGTAAAACGAAAAGAGAGAGAGAGAAGTACGAGGCAAAGCGGAGGGAGAATTAGAAAGAGGAGCAAGACGAGAGGAAGAAATAGGTGAAGGAGAAGGAGCCCTTTGGACCGCTGAGTACTGGGGTGGATAGAGGTTAGGGGCCACGGAGCCGCTCCACTACTGGGCCCGCTTCGCCCGGCCCGGTAAGCCTTGCCACTCCGTAGCCAGCGGACAGACTGCCAGCAGAAGTAGTCGTAGTAGTAGTAGTTGTGATAGTAACCTCCGGTTGGTCGCCAGTTGGCGTCAGATTGAATTCGTTTGCGGGTGCGAGCAGTGTGCCGCTGCTGTTGCTGCTGTCGCACTTCATTCGTCTCTACTTGTTTTCTTTTTCTCGCTCTTGCATTCAGCTTTGGGTTCCTGCTAATCAAATATTCATGTGCTCGTTTGCCCTTCTCCCCTTGCCGCCGTCTGCGATCGCTGGCATCGGCTGGCCCGCCGTCCACTCGCCATCGAACAGGCGGCATACGCAACTCCCGAGCCAGACTCGCTTTGAGTCGCCCACAGTCGGGCTCCGTCGGAGGCCGACGAGTCCCCCCGGGGAACCACTCTCATCTCCTTGCGCCTTCACGGACTTTCGTCCTTCTTTTTCGAGAACAAAAGGCCGGCCGAGAACAAACTATTCATCGAAAGAAATCATCGAAATATAAGGCCCGCTAATAAAGAAGCTTAAGATTTAGTGAATGCATACACACCGAGTCTCCATGTATATATGTATTTATACACATCATAAATAAAGCAAGTATGAATTTTGCTGATTGGTTCAAATATATATATATATATATATATATATATATATATATACAAGTAGTTCCACAAGTTTTTAAAATGAAAACCAAGCATTTTCCAAATCTTGTTTTTAATTTTTTCTTATTTGATATACTCCTCGAGAAGCTCAATACACTTTTCCCACCGAGATTTCAGAGCATTTATACCTCTTGAGTAAAATTCTGCGTCTTTAGACTGAAAATAGGCATTGACAGCAGTTGTAACCTCTTCATTGCTGGAAAAACGCTTTCCACCGAGACGATTCTTCAAATGTCTGAAGAGGAAATAATCAGAGGGGGCCAGGTCTGGAGAATAGGAAGGTTGTTCAATAAGTTCGAGCCTCAGTTGGGCCAGTTTTGCCGTTGCTTGCCGCGACTTGTGTGCGGGAGCATTGTCCTGGTGAAACAGGACAACCTTCTTCTGCAAAGCGGGCCGTTTCACGATGAGTTCTTGCTTCAGGCAGTCCAACAGTCTTGCATAATATTCTCCCGTGATCGTTTTACCGCTCTCAAGGTAGTCGACCAGAATTATTCCACGTTGGTCCCAAAAAACCGTAGCCATCATCTTTCCGGCCGATGCCGTTGTCCGCACCCTCTTCGGAGGTCCTTCAATAGGTGCACACGATTGGCGAGATGCTTCTTGGGTCTCGGAAGTGTAGTGATGGACCCAGCTTTCATCAACGGTCACGAATCTGCGCCAAAAATCCGACGGATTTTTCGACATCTTGGCCAAATTTCGCTGTGAAGCGGAAACACGCGCGTCTGTTTGGCCTTGGTTGAGCAAATGCGACACTCATTTTGCTCTGAGTTTTTTCATCTTCAAGTTCTCGTGCAGGATGAAATGCACACTACCCAAACTGATCCCCAAGGCCTCCCATATCTCCTTAATGTTCACTCGCTTATCTGCGGCAACGATTTTCCGCACTTTTTCCACGTTTTCCTAATCAGTTGCCGTTTTTGGGCGTCCTGAACGTAGTTCATCCTCGGTGCTCCTGCGACCTCTTTTTAACTCATTAATCCAGTTGGAAACAGTGGCAAAATATGGCGCAGAGTCACCGTACACCTCGTCTAACTCAGTTTTCACTTGGGTCGCATTCCAACTTTTGAAATAAAAACGCTTGATAACCACTCAAAACTCTTTTTTCTCAATTTTTCAAAATCACGCCGATACGTTGCACGGGAAAAGCGATCAAACGAAATCGCAACGGCCAATCACCATAATATTTTGACTGCTAGCATTCGAAAAGTTGCCGTTTCCAATAGCGGTGAAAGCGCGAAAAAATTCGAATTCTGAAAAGCTCATTTTAAGAACTTGTAGAACTACCTGTATATATATATATATATATATATATATATATTTATAGCCAGGTTTATTGTTTCTATCCGAGGTAGTACTATATAGCCTGATATTGGGGCTAGAAGAACAATCTGGTTCTAACTGAAATGTGTTTATTTAAGCCGTAGATCCAGCCAAGTCCGCAAATATAAAAGAATTTACTTTTGTTCGTCGCGTGTTGTATATCGCTTCATTTCAGGGTAAACATACACAACTCCTCAAATGCTCCCTAGTGACAACAGTTAAACTCTCTAAATAGACATACTCTCCCTGTTAGCGCGTGCTACATCAGTCCTAAAAATGTTCCTGGCGTCTCATTATTCTGTTGTGACGTGAACATGTTATTATACTTATTAATTATTACATATATATATATATATATATATATATATATATATATATATATATATATTATTATTACATACAAGGGTGTGAACTATATAGGCAATTACCATGTTTTACATGCAAAATAATATATTTATACTCGTTTATTATAAATCATATACTTGTATTTGCTAACCAGCTGAATTATTAATTAGGAATCATTATATTATAGAAAAAACAATTTTAGATAAAGAACGCGTCACCCATCACATTTCAGTTTGGACACATTTAGTACTTACAGTAGAATTGCGTAAAGCTGACATGTCACTTATTATTTGCACGGAACTTGAATGAAAAACTAGTCGACCTAAAGGAATTTGATGTACAAAACGCTATGACTATTTTTAGAAATAAAATAGGCATAACCATCTCGTGATGCCTCTGTACACTGCCTACTCATCTGACATTACAAAACACGACAGAAATCGACCAAGTGAAAGGATCGTATATTCGCGAAATGCCTCTACTACATTGGTCCTACAGCTGTACAGCAAGTTTATTCGTATCGAAGATCTTGTATGATACGGTTACAATTTCCAGGAAAAGGTTATGAAACAAAACAAAGCTTCTTCTAAAAAAACTACACTCGTAGACCCGCCTTCAAAATAGACCGATAAAAAGCTGCTATGCAAAGAAAGCGCTTTCTGTTTTGCCAGGCAGTTTGGCATGGGAGCTACCAAGATATTTGCCTGAAGGGCCACTGCCTGGATATAGATGATTGTGTTTGTAAGTAATAGAGAACAATAAATATAGGTGCCCTTTTTTAGGATGAATAGAACTGAACACCTCCTTGGTGGCAACGGCCGTGAGAAAAGGAATGTATATGCGTGACTAAATGTATTAAAATTTTCTAGAGATCAAATGATTACTAAATAAAGAATATAATAAATAATAAATAATTAATCTCGAGAAAACAAATTGCGGCCACCCCCAAAGGCAACAATGGATACTAGATTTTAGTGAGTTCGTAAGTTTCACACTACCGTCGCTCTACCAACAATGCCCGGTCTGCATCAAAACATTTACCAGTTAGTCTCTATGATAAAAATATAGAAATACGGCCTGGTGACAGAGCCAGCAATTCTATATAATATATCTATAATATTCTAACATTGGACAATACGCCAGAGAGAACCATCCAGATCGTTGCATGAGCTTAGCATTAGTTAACGTTGTGCAGCTCGTGAACTAATTTGAACTAATCTATCGTTTGCAGAGTCTATCAACTGCATCAGTTCATGGCCAGTTTTAATTAGATTCAGGTTCGGGCAGGGCGTAAGCCACTATTAGTTAGGACGACCGTTTCCTTTGATTGACTAATATTCGGAATCGCCCACTTACTGCTGTCGAGTTAAAGCAACATCTTTGTAGTACCCTCCAAGTAGTTGTTAGTGCGCGTACTGTACAATGAGGACCGCATAACATGAACAACAGGCTCTACGGACATTGTAGGCTGTACATCTGTGCAGGCTGTATAAATAAAGCTATGTGTTTCATTCAAAAAAAATAAAACACAAGATCTTCGTTCAAGCCCATGGGCAACCTCCGCAGTACAGAGGCTGTATGCTTTCGAGTGTATTTGCAAGTACTCATGAATAAAGCTATGTGTTTCATTCATTCATTCATACATCCACAACTGATTGCGATCACGAACATTTTACCGTTTATCAGTTGCAGCTTGTTCTATTCCCGGATGAAACTAAAATATCTCTTCGCGGCCAAGGTAGACGGTAGAAAAGAGGGTTTTCTGGTGACAAGGAGACTGGTTTGCCCGACGTCAGTTATAGCGGTGGTTCACTCATGGTTTTAGCGTGCAATATCCTTAGGCAAAATATCCGAACCCCACAAACCATCTAGAAGATCCCTTGGGCTAACAATTTATAGGAGAGCAAAAGGGTTAACTGCCCATCGGTACGTTGATATGTATAAGCAGACATTGGTTATGCTTGCCGAACGAAACACGATCGACAAAATGGCCAAGTTAACAAAGTATGAATAAAGACCCCCAAGTAAAGATACTCACCCACTCCCCGTAATAGTCAATCTTCCTGTTCTCTTCTGTCACCTTTTTCACCTTCTAAACGTTAGCACGGTGAGTGGAATCCTATCTAACATCAATTCAATACTGACTTGATTAGTTCAATGTCAAATCCCATGTGTGTAATCATTTTCATCATTATCCGACTACTGAGGGTACAAAAATTTGAATTAGATTGGTGATGCGATTGTTTTTGTCCCGTTTTGTGGGGTAGGGCTGAAGTTGAGATAGAACATGCATCCTCCAGTGTACTTACGTTAAACGTGATCTTCATTCGTTCAGGCATCACATCAGCCGACGACGAGCGCTCTTTCCATTCGGTCGTTTGCTCTACGACGGGCAGGATAGGAACACCGCCTGCAGTGCGAATAACAAAGCCAACGTGCAACAAAGCAATCCGAACTGACTTCGGAAGGCGCTTACTGCTTTCGCCTGCCGCCTTCTCGCGCTAACAATAGCACACGACACAGTGATCTTTATCGCCTCTGCACATTGATATCTCCTGATATCTACTTAAGGCGAGGTTTCGTTTCTACTCTCGTTCTCTCACTCTCACCTTCTTCCCTTAGGTCTTTCACTGTTCAAATCCTCTAACATATCAGGCTCTCTACTTTGTCATTCATCATTTTTCTTCTTACTTTCGCTCCCTCTTTTTGCGGGATTTTTGCAATTTGCCGGTGCATTTGATTTCGCACGGCGCACGGCTGAACCAGCCCGGTGTACCAGGGTTTTTTAACCCTATTATGCGCAACCCCGCCAAGGGATTTCAATGCACGTGTGTGTGTGTGCATATAGCTCTGTCTATATAGGAGTACATATATGTAGACATATAACGCTCTCTTCTCTGTTATCGCCTGCCTACTGACCGCAACCCGGCCGCACCCCAAGAACAACAAGCAATCGCAATAGGCTGAGGCAAGTTTCGGGGTAATCGAATTAGCCGACGGTGCGCTCCCGCTGCCGGGCCCCGGTGACTTCCACTACAACTCGTCACTCGTTTCGTGCACGTCTGCTCAGCCCGCTGAAGGCCGCGGTGGAGGGGTGGCAAGGCAGGGAGGCCCGTCGCGATTTCGAATCGGTACGACGAGTCGTTCTGCCTAGTCGCCAGATGCAGCGCTTCGAGCTTGCTTGCTCGGTCGGTCGGAACGGCGTGCGAAATCGTCGTGCATAAAGGACCTTGCGATGAACAAGAGAACATGCATGCATGTGCATATGCAAAAGACTGGGCGACAGAAGAAGAAATGAGGATTGCGAGAAGAGAGCAGGGAAAAGGGCGATGCCGACGACGGTAGCATGTGGCCATTGCATAGGAAAATATAAAGAGACAAATGGTACGTGAATAGAAGAGAGGAGGATAAAGCAAGCAATATATATATATATATATATATATATATATATATAGTGTGAGAGAGAGGGAGGAATATTAGGGGGGAGAAGAAGAGGCACAAGATAGAGGAAGGATGGAAAGCGAGAAAAGCGTTAGGAAAGGATCGGATCGATAATTTGCATAGGTCGATATGGATTATTTGAACAAGAAATAGACTAACAAAGGCAGAGACATTGACGATTCGGAATGAGAGCTGGCCGTTGGGTATTTCGCGATTTCATTACTGTTCGCTGTCGATATTTACTGCTTCTAGGCTTAGCAGTTCTGTGTGTGTGCATGTGTGCCATATATGCGGTTCATCAGTATGTGCTACCTTCCTACTGTTTGTACTTTTGTTTTAAGGCGACTAAAGCGCTAAGGTGCACGTATTATTATTATTATTATTATTATTATTATTATTATTATTATTATTATTATTATTATTATCTTGCATTAAGTTTATTTAGTTATTACTAGGCTAGACGAGGAACCAGCCACTGGGGTACGATATGCGAGAAACTTTATATTCTACGTTCTCTGCGCCTCTTAGCATTGCCTCACTTGAAATTATTCATTACTTTCTGGGTAAAAAAATAATTCAAATTCATTTAGAATTATTATAGAAATGAGTGAATGTTTCATATTTTTACGTTATTCACGTTGGCATGCGACACAATGCACACAATGCCCAAGGGCAAACTGTCGCGTCCGTAAAGTTTTGTAGAATGGATGCTGTGATTACAGTTAAATATGAACAAGATTTTAAAACACAAGATTAACAATTTAAACTAGTTTTCGACCGGCCGATTCTAAGTTAGCTTGAGTTGCAAGTATACATGACATAGTCATAGTCACGTATACACGCACTCACTCGCACGGTGTCTGGGTCACATGAGCGTCTGACCAGCAAAGGGCATATGCCTGCGGGGATTTGCGCGAACCTGGGGCAACGAGAAGAAACTATTTACATGAGCTACATATGACGCGTTTAGAATGTCCCAGCCGCAGTAACATGTTCCGCATAGTTCACCGCGTGTAGCGTCGACTCTTTTCGATTCATTCGGTTCGGTTTGCGCGTTGCCACCTATGACTGTGATCTAGCGAAGGAATAACAGTTGTACAGATATCGATAATAGTTTGCAACTATTGAGATCCTGTGATGTCTTATTCTGTATTATAATTTATGTTCAGTACATCAAGAATCTTTGCTCTTGAGCTCTTGTAAACAAATATAGATACAAAGACTGATGAGCACTTTATGGGAATCATTTTGATAAGGAGACGTGAACGGCTGGCCTACGGTCTTTCTGGCTGCCGCCAACGTCCCATTGGAATACGACACCAAGAGCAATGAAAAATAGCCTACAGAAACCATATCACGAAGCGAAATACCATTTATATAGTTCTACAGTTGAATCTCCACTGAATGCTCATTTCCTAAATGCGCGCGATTTACGATCGTTAAAGCAAAATGTAGTGTATCGAACGTGAAATATGAAAATGAGGCATCAAAGGTTCTGGATTTCTGCAAACTGTTTTCACTACGACAAATGTTTTTTCGTTAACTACGTTTGATGCCTTTTAGGCGAAATAGAATTTTCTTCTTAATATGCTCTCTCTCTCTTTCTATATATATATATATATATATATATATATATATATAAATTGTAGTTGGAATGAGAGTAGACGTGTTCAACATTTGCTCCCACTAATTTGCTCGGCATCATTTGAAATCTCACTTGTTCGTATTGGCATGACGCACCAGGCACATATTGCACTAGGGCAAACCCTGCATTCGATCAGTTGTCGCGTCCCTTAGAGTTCGTTAGAATGGATGCCTGGATTATACTAAATGTTTAACAAGTTCAAACTAGTTACCGACCGGCGGCGTCTAAGTTAGCTCGAATCGCATATATACATGACTTTGTCATAGTTAAGTATGTACGCACTCACACGGCCGCTGAATCACGTCTGACCAGTAAAGGGCAACTGTCTGCGGGGAACTTGCGCAAACCCTGGCCAACGAAAAGTAATAATTTACATAAGCTACACTGGACACGCGTCTAGCAGGTCTCACTCGCAGTAACTTGTCCCGAATAGTTAACCTGTTTAGCGTTGATTCGTCTCGATTGATTCGGTTTGCGCGTCGCTAGCTATAACTTTACTATTTATGGGCTACGCAAAGATCGGCAGTAGTTTACCTCAAAACTTGGAGTTGATCAGACGTAGAAATCTTTAATATAAGCATTTTCTTCTAATGTAATGACTGAGAGCGAACATGTCTTGTTTAGAAGTGACAGCAAAATCACTAATGTTCGTTATGCCAATGTGTTGGCCTAATATTAGCTCATGTTTGTAAATAGAGAACGAGTAGTTCGATGGACAATAGAACATTTCAAACATGCGTTTGGAAGATAATTGTGCTTCATCCGAAAGATCTTCAACACAGTTAGCGAGAGAGAGAGCTGAATAGTCGTATTGAGAATAGTTTGCAAAAATCGAGATCCTCTGATGACTATTTTTTAATATTTCACGCTTAGTATATTTTATGACTGACCTTGCGCTATAAAACAAACATATCCAGGAAAATGCGCATTTCGTAGGGATCATTCTAATACACAGACACGTAAGCGGCTGACGTACGGTGTGCATCTGGCGGCACTAACGTTTCCGCTTTGTTAACATGGAAGTCCATGGAAGTCCGCCATCGAGGGGTAGAAAGCGGCTTACGCTAAATATATCACGAACCGAGCCACTATCGATTAAGTACCAGAATTATCCCCACTAAATGCGCAATTTCCTAAATGCGTTTGTTTTATGAGCGCAAGGGCGGACATTAAATATACTGAACGTGAAAGAGAAAATTGAGGCAGCACGGGATCTGGAAGTGTGCAAACTGACACGCTCAATACGACTCTATTACTCTTTCGCTAGCCATGTTGAGACGAACACGCCGGTATGCTCAGTCTCTCGCTATTTTGCCATTGCACATTTTTTGTTCAAGTGATGTCTGGCCAGCAACATTTTGTTTAGCATATATATATATAAATATATATTTATATAATATATATATATATATATATATATATATATATATATATATATATATATATATATATATATATATATATATATATATATATATATATATATATATATATATTTTTTTTTTTTTTTTCAATTGAATTCAATTCAAACATGGTTTATTTACGGAACTGCATACATTCACATACTTAAGTTCTCGTTATGAAAAGTGGTTCAAGGGTTTGGGGATAAAAAGAGAAAATGAAGATAATAAAAACAGAGGTTAACACCTATACCATATGATTGGCGATATTGACACACAAAGTAAAGGAGCACACTGAGCAATAACTTCGATCGACAATATAACTCGAAATGACAACAAAAACTGAAAAATTAGACTATTGCTCTATATATATATATATATATATATATATATATATGGACCACATACCCGGCCTATAGTCCGTACGATGTGCATCGGATGAGATAAATTCCGTCTGAGTTCGTGATTCTGTGCTACTCGTGTCTTGCTTTGTGTCGTGTTGAGCATAGGGCGAGTCTTCTATCGTGTATGCCCAAATCAGGCCCATTTCTGAGGCCCTGTGCATTGCGTACGCCTCTGTTTTTCACTATTTTCATCGTTCGCATTGACGTCGCATTGATCATTGCTTTGGCCGGCCGATTCAATATACGGACAACGATTTTAATGCTGCTCTGACTCGTGGCAGTAGCTTTGCTCCACTGTTAGGCAACTGCTCTGCGCTCAAGGTCGTCTCTGGTAACCAGCCATCACTGGCCAGCTGCAGTCATTTTGAGCCCCAGGCCGCATATAGCGGCCGATAATTTTGGTTTTCTGTACGTAATCCTTGTCCTCCACGTGAACAGTGAGTAGTTAAGGGGAAGATAGTGGCCGAGACAAGAGGAAGGGCCGGCGGCTTAAGTTCTACAACCAAGACTTCCGCCGAATCTAAAAGAACATAGGAGCGAAGCTTGCTGCAGTTTTGCTCGTAAGAAGGCGATTGCATCGATAGCGGTACCGGCTGGTGGAAAGCAAACGAAGTCGTCAGCTTCGAAACCGACGGTCGTAGATTAAGTTTGTGTAGATGTGCTGTCTTCAGAAGTTGTTGTTTTTACGAACTGCAACGTTGCAACCAACTGTGCTAATTAATAAGGCTAAGGATACAAATTTGGTGAACTATGAATAAAAGGTAGCAAAAGGCTGAAAGAACAAATTGACACCATCCGGTCCATGTCGTTCAGTCAGCCAAATGGTCTTATTCGTGTTGTTATTACGCGAAAAAGTGATAAAAGAATTAATGGGGCGACTTTCTACAAATGAGCTGTTCAACAAAAGGCAATTTTTATTGTGCAGTGAGTTGCACAGGTTCTGCCGCCTCGTTACCTGTAGTCGAAAACTAGCATCGTTAACATCTGGTTTACTAACATTCATAAAGCGGCAAACGCGGCGATTATCGACTCTCCTCGACACTTTGGTGGTGGCTAAACACCTTCAGACGCATACCGAGCAAGATTAAATGGAGTTGATAAAGGTTTTGTTAATGAGAACATTGTCTCTGCTCTCAAGGAGGTTGTGTCGCCTCGACTAGCAACATAACATTTTTAAAAGAAGAGGATCCACCGTCACATCGATTCCTACTGACAGGGTTATGCTCCACTTGAATAGGATTCCATCGGTTCCTTTGTTTTTTGCCTTAAGGTCGCATAAAATCACAATGTATGCGGGCGCCCCAGTCTCCTGTTACAAGATAGTAGTGTTTAACTTACTGACGCACGGTGCTTCTACCACTCGTAAAAATACCGCTCTGTAAGGTGTTCTAACGTTTGAACGCCAAGCACCAGCATCCGTGTTTTTGGGTTTAAAGGTATATCCAGTGATACTTGAACGAGTCCAAACTTTTTTAAGCTGACCCGCAGCCAACATTTACCCTCCACAGAACTGCTTTTGCATTGCTTTGTAAGACGGACCCTATAAATACAAATGTGCACCAGTGGGAGTCAAACCCGTGCATTTATGTGTCTCCTCCGCTCACGAGGCGCACGCGAATGCACCACTCGACACTTGAACCAGACCAGCCAAATCTGTGCTTTAACTGTCAATGAACGGGTCATTTTGCTGACAGAACATCCACAGGCTCCCTCGAACTATTGCTTGCCATCTCGTCCCCCCACAATGCTGATATCCACTACCTCCAGCGACGAAGTTCGCCTAGTTGCGAACTCCTTCTCCAGAATCTCTGCAGCTGGTCTCTTTCTTAGGCCTCGACTTCTTCAGAACCTGTTGTCTGCGCTTTCAGGGTCCGTCGCCGACAGACTAGCAGATGCACTGGCAAAGATTGTAGACATTTCGGCAAGGTAGCCCTTCAACCTATTACATTCGGAATACGACTGTTTGCTCCCAAGAAGAAAGACGGCTCTCTCTGTGTCTGATAGCATGCTTGTCTATACTTCGCAGGTTAGCTAAAAAAATAAGGTGCGCTGCCAACAAAGCTGAAATATTATCGGCAATTGGTCCTCATCAGTTGGGTTTTGCGACTACTGGGAGTACAAAGATCAGAAATTACACCTCCCGCGCCTTTATAAACTCTCACAGTAGCCCCGCCGCTCTGGTTA
Organism: Dermanyssus gallinae; assembly: GCA_003439945.1. Classification (NCBI taxonomy): domain Eukaryota; kingdom Metazoa; phylum Arthropoda; class Arachnida; order Mesostigmata; family Dermanyssidae; genus Dermanyssus; species Dermanyssus gallinae. The sequence goes on from QVRM01000377.1 coordinate 190,218, forward strand.
ACACAGATTTTAGGAATGCCTTTAACAGCATCAGAGAGACCACCTGCTAAACGCCGTGAAGTATTACACTCCGCAAACGTGTCACCAGGTACATGCGGCTTACGTACAACTGTCGCACTTAGCCTTGCCACACGCCACTATTTCTTCGTAGTCCGGCATTCAACAAGGATACCCCTTAGGTCCACCCTTACTCTGTTTGTGCGTAAAGGACTCGATCGACTCCTTACTGTGTCGTCTAATTGGCTAGTGCCTAGACAACGATGCGTCCGGGGCTGAGCTAGCTACGGTAATCGGTGATATTCACGCAGTCCGGGACTTCGAGAGAATGAGTGGGCTATCCCTAAATCCCGGGAAATGCGAAGTCTGCGTCACGGGCCCCGAGAAAATGATCTTGCTAGATAGATCGAAGCTATACTATCTTCTTTCCGGTTGCAAGGTCGTCCAGAAGATAGACATTGAGCTTCTCGGGTTCCTCTTCGCCGAGAGGGGTTACCTGGGACTTTAGGCGCTTGGAGAGAGACGCTTGAAATAGCTGCCAGCCGTCCTCTAGTGCGTGGATTTTATCGCGCAATATATTTACTGAGACCGTGCTTTTCGGCGGCCGACATAACTCACTTGTTTAGGGGAGGGGGGGGGGAATTATCACCTAGAGAAATCCTTAAAAAAATAATCTATGCCTTTTTGATCATCAATTTATATTCCGAATAGAAATTCACCACTTATTCGACTTGACCAAGAGCCTTCAAGCCTTGCACGAGTGCACGAGAAGACACTGGAGGTGCTCCTAAACGTATGCCTCTCACCCGACACAGGCTTGCAGGCTCTGCTTCCCATATCCGTAGATTGACTGGGAACGCCTGACGTTGTAGCATTAGCTGGTCCTGCTAGAATCATTTCTATGTTTCAGGCATTTGAAAAAGCTAATGGATGACTGGACTGATTTCTAGGATATCATATACAAATTCGCGAGGAATTGCACCTACGCATATCGCGTTTTGACTAGTTCCTACCCTAGTCAAACATTAGCTAGGCCTGCAACAACTTTCGCAGTGCTCTCCATATCCTTGAAGTCTAGTCAGCACACGTTTGCATGTCCCCTCTTTACTTAGATCTGGATTCTAAAAAAAATTAGACGCCCTGCAACAAAGCACCTATTCGCTCGCGAAGTAATACAATGGCGTTTAATTTCACAATCTGAAATTGGACTGTGAACTAGGCATATCCTGAATTAAAAATGCTGTGCTTTGAGCAAGTGTGCTTTAAGTAATATGTATATAACTACACAGATCCAAGCTCAATGAGTGTCACTGAGCTTGGATTGGCATAGTAATATGCGTGTTTGTACATATTGTAGTTCTGTAGTATAAAGATGCCGTATAAATGGACTACTTCGTATGGATGTATTGTATATTTGCGAGCTTGTTGCCTCATTTATTGATCGGCGTTGTAACAAACGCACCAAATGACGTATCGAAGTCCTCGAGTAATTATCCATTGTCATTACTTTTTGTGAAAAGTGCTTACACAAAATGTATTCCTTGAATTTTGTCGAGTTGATACTCGCCTATATACAATCACTTCGAGACCTCCGGCGCGGCTGCAAGATGACCGCCAAGGACAATCTGGAGCTACTACGTGTCCCAGTATATCCCGAAGGGCTCACAACAGCAATCGAGAACTGGAGATTCAAAATGGAACATGCCGCCACGAGACCACTCCTTCTGGGAGCCCGTCGGGGACTTTTCTTACTCAGGTTCTCTTTCTCGGCTTCTTTTCCCGAATACTCGAGCAGAGCATGCGTAAACGCCGTGTTCGCGAAGGTCTCAGGCGCCTGGTTACACGCGCTGCCCAGTGCCTACCATAGGTACCCTTCTTGATGATGAAACAATTTGCATAGCAGTAGGCCTTCAACCTAGTTCTAGAAGCGGACCTACTTTCTCGTCGTCACCCCGTCGACATATTGGGACTCATGTATCACCAACCTATCGTGTACAAGCAGCGCAGGACAACACCCTAGACATGCCGCTATTTATAAGGCCTTCGGCAGAGCTCTTAGGCCATGCGATTATCCGAGAGAGAGGCCATGCGGTTATCCGTGTGTCCTAGAAACGCCTGTCCTCTGCGCGGAGGACAGCAGGCATCCAGACGGGACGACACTTACAACCTTTGAGCGATGCAAAATGCTAGTTTGGCATGCAATCTTTATTGACTTCCTTCTATGATCGTTGACGGCGCGGGTTTTGTTAAAGCTTTTGTCTGGTAGATCGCCGTCCGTCTTTAAATAAAGACTGGATTGTGACATACAGCGTGGAAACGTCGCCTTCGTTCGAGGCACACTTCTGAGATGGTCTTTGCTTGCCCTAAACGAAACCGACACGTGATAGACACCATACACGCCCGTTGGACACATAAGCTCAGCTAATCTTTCGTGATATATCTCTGACCTTATATATATATGTGTATGTATAAATAAATATATATATATATACACATTTAAAAATAATCAACTCAAAATAAATTAATAGATGTTTTTTTGAACAGAGATTCGCTGGTAAAATGCACGGTAAACACCGGGCGATGTTATTATAGTTACGGCGCGGGGCTCGCAACCCCAATAAAGGGCTGCTTGACCCTTTTGCGGCGGTTAGTTTTATTTTTAAGACGAATACTGCGAATGTCAAGGGACACCCGAGTCTTAAGTTTCGAAGCAGTAGCTTTAGTTCGGAATTGGGAAAGGCGTTTGTAACTGTGCCTTACATCGTCAACCTACTCTGAGTTGTACATACAACCTAAAAGGTCAATTTTCGGAAGCAACTTTCATGTTTGCGGCCATTTCTTATGATTAAAAAAAATTGATTTTGCCCAGTATGCAGTTTGGCCTGGCCGGACCTTATCGTTGCTGGTTTCACTTGCTCAGAGTATCTGTTCTGCTAAACAGTGGTAGTCCCTTTGTCCGGGACTTGATTGAGGGGCATCGTGAAGCTAGAAAGAACTCTTATGACTGCTGTGAACCATCAGTCGACATGCTTGTGCGATTTGAGCGCCGTAGAAGGCGCCGAGGATCGATTGCTTCTTTAGTTCACGAGAAAATGTTTTCACGTAGCTTTGCTGAGGCTTGGTAGCTTTTTTGATACTGTCTGTTTAGGGCCAGTTGTACAACCCACTAAAACCTCTAGACCAGTTTAATTCATAATAATAACCTTATATAATGCATTTGTGGATATCGTCGTTAGCAATATCACAGTGTAGGTTCTCGACAATTATGCGTATTAATGGCGCTGGCGCAATCTCTCAAACAATATTTGGGGTTACCGACCATTTCAGTCATATTTATGCTAGGTGAACTATATAGATGTACAAGCGAGGTCGTAGTTAAGTATTGTTTATAAAATAGTTCTAGAACTATTTGCTGTATATTTTTCTCAGAAAACCTGCCTGCTCATTTACAGGAACAACTACTAGTAACAAAAACAACTATTAGGAACAACAGCATTTTAGTGGTCCTCCCTATTGTAGCTTAATTCATAGTTCGAGTTATATAAAGTTCGGGAGGCACCTGGCACATCATCGCAGTACGCGGTTCTATGTCGGACTTGATAATCCAACGTTGTACAGGGCGTGCAAACTATATATCTGCACATGTGACAGTTCCATATTACTTTAGATCAAAATCAATTGATGCAGTACACTGCCTACCTACTCTCTGAAGGTACCAATGCTACATATATATATATATATGGCAGTCACATAAAAGAGTACTTGATAGCACTCCGTGTTAGTTAAGTTCCACTAAGCAGATCGCTAGTGTTGATTCACAGCCGGTAGCTGGTTTGTGGCCGGCCTACCATGACTCTGCTCAAAAGTTCACCAAATGGCTGCTTGTACGCTTGGAAAGATAGGCTGCTTAGACTAAGAAAAGAGGGTTGCTTGGATAGAGGTGACGTTACTTATCCGTGGAATCGGCGTGGTCCGCAGGTCGCGGTCAGACCTCCATGTATCTATTGCGGCGTCCTTTGTGTTTTCTGTAGTCCATTTGTTGTGTGGCGGCTAGTCGTGTAGTAGCATGTCGTGCTAGTGGCAGGCAGCATTATCCCCTGGGGGGAAGAGAAAGCAGTTATCGGATAATCAGAAGGCCTACAGCTGAAGGGCTACCGTCGCCCTAAAGGCCTGCGTGGCTATGAATGCGCACCGGCGGTTCTTCTTTGCGACATGCACAAGCGTTGCCCGCCGCACTACAAATGCACATTGTAAAACGCGAGCTCGCGAGGCCTCGTTGCCCTGGCACACGAGCGATGGTATCTGGACGCACACGTCTACGTACCCACATATACAAACAAACCTTGTGAAGTGTAGGCAACAAACGGGACAAAACGGTACGTCTGTCGATGCAGTCGTAAGCCAACCTTACATCCACGCATCTACAGCGTCTACATAGTGCAACGCTTACCGAATGTAGCTAACGCACCTTTGCTTGGACGATATCTCCAGAAGCGGAGATCGAGGAATAGATACGCGCATAGTTGCTGGCCACTTGCGCTGCCCTATTTCGCAACACTGCACTGTGTGGATGCATTTCTGCCAACGGGCAGAGACAGAGGGCGAGACAAAGAGAACGATCAGGACAAAATAAGGAGAACAAATGAGGGGAAACGTCAGCAAGAGCAAGTGAGAGCAATATAGGTGGACGGACAGAGCTAGAGTACTAGGGAGATAATTAGGGATAAGGTGAGGAGATGTGCGGGTGATCAGGGGGAGAAACAAACATTGACAACAAGACACCGAG